>MEHQ01000511.1:554950-594470 GCA_008828725.1 Saccharina japonica | reverse complement strand
TCGGCCACCTCATAGCTGTCGTACGAAAAACCCTTGTTCCCTTGCCCGCTCGCGTCGTCGTCAACTTTTTTTATGACCGCGTCAACTCTCCATTCTTTTGGCTCCTGAACTCCCCCGCCTTACCCCTCCAAGAGAGTTCACAGCATCGTATTCTCCCGTGAGAATTCGAATAAAATGACCGTCGGTCTTGCCCATCTCTAATTTTCGGGCGGTGTTGTTTGGTAGCGCTTCTCATGGGACCGGCAATTACATCTAGGGAGTGAGGGTGTAGGAGCATTTGTGTAGGCTTATAATGCCTCTCTGAAAAAAAAGGGTGTGGGTCCCGCTCCTCCATACCGCACACGGTTGAGCCCCTAGGACAGTTCGGTATTTAGTGCGTTTCCACAGAGCACAGGCAGGGCCCTTGAAGCACCTATAGGCGGCAAATATTAAGACTACGTAGTGGAGGGAGAATTCTGTGTGCATTACGGCGCAGTATACCCTCTGAACGTACGACTATATACATACGGTGCCTCCTAGCTCCTAGGTACCGAGAGGTATATGTACTGGTAACTTATGGCATACTTGCTAGAATAATCGATACACGTATGTATGTACTATACCTCATCCATCGCAATATATATTACAATGTCACTCTTTAGAAGCGAGCTCGTTCGGTGCTCGCTCGCACATCATTCCCGCTTCTTCGGTGGGAGACGCAAGAGGGGGAAATACTCGCAATACACATGCAGTATAAATCGAGTCTACAGCCTGTGCGTATAAATATTGCACATATAATACAATACGACGTACTTGTTACACCTGTGGCTACGACGTCTTACAGTCTAGTATACAAAAAAACAGCCTTGACGTTGCAGCGGCGAACAGATTGGCCTTCCACGCCGCAGCAAACAATGAACAGCAAACAACAGCAACAACGGTACAGAGTATTTTGTCCTGTATAGTGCGTTGAGTTGTGCCGGTTGCCCGCTGTAGTGCCGTTGGAATCACTTACCACAGATGGCGATTCACTCGGTGTGTTAGTGTGTGGAGTATATAGTGCGGTTGCCGTTATAGAGTGTCAGTACTTGTGTTGGCTATTAATAGCTCATAAACGGCACTATAAAACCACTACTGCTGTATTATTATATATCTACACCATAGATATATACAAAGCTGGCGGAACATAGTCTAACGCCGCCTGCTTGGAAATTTCTCGGAATTAAGTAACATTGTTATTTTAAATACGTCATCTGTGAGTGGGACTGGTTTGAAATAGTTTGTACTCAACTTTGCGAGCTGCGTAGAATATTTGTTCTAAATACTGCCTGTATGGCATTTGTAGTATTGGTGTCGTGATTCGTGATGTATCGGGTACCCTGTTCATGGTAAGTTTACGATTAATCCTCAGTTTTAAAGTAATGAGGATTAAGTGTGAACTATGAACAATATCAATCATGGTAAACCTTTGTTGGCCGCCGTATCTGCAGCTGCCAGCGCTACTATGTATATATGTCGTGATTTACGATCTCGAAAACCGCCGCTACTGCTTTCCCCCCCCCCCCCCCCCCCGCCGGTCATCACGTTCGCCGGTGCCATTTTCTCTGCTATTACACAACACTACCAAAAGTATATCGCGTACATACCAGTTTCAAACATATCCACCGCTGAACAATGTTACTACAGCAGTAAATCTACCAGCATATACACACACATGTCCTCTGCTATCGCTATACATACGGGAGACCATAGTTGAGAGGACAAATACTTCGAGTAAAAAATTGGAATCTACACGAGTAGGCGTTTGCGAGTACCGTAAAGGTGCCCTATTTTTATGGTCCCCCGTAATATTATGCTTTGTGTATACCAGGTACCAAGTACCTGATGGCAAAAAAATCCGTTTTACACACAGCCCCACGCTGCCGTGCGTCCCTCTACTACCCCCTCATCCCCAGGAGCCGAGAGCCAACAATAACTCCCGCGGGTCCCGGAGGGAAATGCCTCGCAAGGTGGACCTCGCTTGCCGGCCACCTAAAGGACCAGGCCAGAGGCCAACGGGGGGTGTGGCGGGCGGCAGAGCTGGCTACTGCTGTGGAAGGCCTCGTGTCAGCGCCGGGGCGGAAGGGAAGGTGTGGCGGCAGCAGCGCCAGCAGCGACGGCGGCAGCGGCTGCAGCGGCGGCGATGGCACAACGAATGCGGCGGAGGGGTAGGGGGGAGGGGGTGGGAGGACGAGGGAGAAGAAGCAACGCGTGCGACGCTTCGAAGGAGCGGCCGCTGTCGCCTGTGACCGCGGGAGAAGCAGCCGATCGTCTCGGGAAGGTTATATAGCGGTAATTACACAGACAGTACGTACGTAGCATGTTATTACACGCTCACTCCAAATGGAGAGGGGTCTTGGGCAGGGGCCACGGATTTTTGGTGGTCCACCTTCACCGCCTCATCGCGAATTATGCAGCTCGCTGCTTACGAAGGTGCCGAAGGCGCGACGGTGGCGGGGTGAGGGTGGGGTGGGGCGGGGGGGCGGGGTGGGGGCGGGGGCGGGCGGTCGCGGGAACGATACGTTCTTCCGTGTAAGTATGAATTACCCCAGGGTACGAAATACTGACTGCTACGTATATATAATAGTGTTATTGTCGGTGTTGTGGTATGTGGAGAGTGGGCGAACAATCAAACTAGACACTTTTTTCGGTTGTTTTTGTAGCTTTGTAGCTTGTAGTCGTTGGAGGAGTGGCTGTCACAACGTACGATCGCTTTTTTCGTGAATGGGCTTTCGTGGAGGGGGGGGGGGACCCCCCCCCCCCCCCCCCCTCCACGAAAGCCCATTCACGAAAAAGCGATCGTACGTTGTGACAGCCCACTCCTCCAACGACTACAAGCTACAAAAACCAACCGAAAAAAGTGTCTAGTTTGATTGTTCGCCCACTCTCCACATACCACAACACCGACAATAACACTATTATATATACGTAGCAGTCAGTATTTCGTACCCTGGGGTAATTCATACTTACACGGAAGAACGTATCGTTTCCGACGACCGCCGCGCCCCCGCCCCCACGCCCGCCCGCCCTCGCGCCCACCCTCACCCCGCCACCGTCGGCGCCTTCGGCACCTTCGGTAAGCAGCGAGCTGCATAATTCGCGTGAGGCGGTGAAGGTGGACCACCAGAAATCCGTGGCCCCTGCCCAAGACCCCTCTCCATTTGGAGTGAGCGTGTAATAACATGCTACGTACGTACTGTCTGTGTAATCTACCCTATATATCACCTTCCCGAGACGATCGGCTGCTTCTCCCGGCGGTCACAGGCGACAGCGGCCGCTCCTTCGAGCGTCGCACGCGTTGCTTCTTCTCCCTCGTCCTCCCCCCCCCCTCCCCCCTCCCCCTCCGCCGCATTCGCTGCTGCCATCGCCGCCGCTGCAGCCGCCGCCGTCGTCGCTGCTGCTGCTGCTGCCGCCACACCTTCCCCTTCCGCCCCGGCGCTGACACCGAGGCCTTCCACAGCAGTAGCCAGCTCTGCCGCCCGCCCACCCCCCCGTTGGCCTCGGCCTGGTCCTTTAGGTGCCGGCAAGCGAGGTCCACCTTGCGAGGCATTTCCCTCCGGGGACCCGCGGGAGTTATTGTTGGCTCTCGGCTCCTGGGGATGAGGGGGTAGTAGAGGGACGCACGGCAGCGTGGGGCTGTGTGTAAAACGATTTTTTTGCCATCAGGTACTTGGTACCTGGTATACACGAAAGCATAATATTACGGGGGACCATAATAAATAGGGCACCTTTACGGTACTCGCAAACGCCTACTCGTGTAGATTCCCAATTTTTACTCGAAGTATTTGGTCCTCTCAACTATGGTCTCCCGTATGTATAGCGATAGCAGAGGAAGCATGTGTGTGTATGCTTGGTAGATTTACTGCTGTAGTAACATTGTCAGCGGTGGATATGTTTGAAACTGGTATGTACGCGATATACTTTTGGTAGTGTTTGTGTAATAGCAGAGAAAATGGCACCGGCGAACGTGATGACCGCGGGGGGGGGGGGGGGGGGGAAGGGGAGAGAGCAGTAGCGGCGGTTTTCGACATCGTAAACACGACATATATACATAGTAGCGCTGCAGCTGCAGATACGGCGGCCAACAAGGTTTACCATGATTGATATTGTTCATAGTTCACACTTAACTCCTCATTACTTTAAAACTGAGGATTAATCGTAACTACCATGAACAGGGTACCCGATACATCACGAATCACACACCAATACTACAAATGACATACAGGCAGTATAGAACAAATATTCTACGCAGCTCGCAAAGTTGAGTATCAACTATTCAACCAGTCCCACTCACAGATGACGTATTTAAAATAACAATGTTACTTAATTCCGAGAAATTTCCAAGGCAGGCGGCGTTAGACTATGTTTCCGCAGCTTTGTATATATATGGTGTAGAATATGATATATACAGCAGTAGTGGTTTTATAGTGCCGTTATGAGCTATTAATAGCCAACAATACTGACACTATAACGGCAACCGGCACTATATACTCCGCACACTAACACACCGAGTGAATCCCATCTGTGGTAAGTGATTCCAACGGCACTACAGCGGGCAACCGGCACAACTCAACCGGCACTATACAGGGACCAAATACTGCTGTACCGTTGTTGCTGTTGTTTGCTGTTCATTGTTTGCTGCCGGGCGTGAGGCCAATCTGTTCGCCGTGCAACGTCAAGGTTGTTTTTTTGTATACTGACTGTAATACGTCGTAGCCACAGGTGTAACAAGGTACGTCGTATTGTATTATATGTGCAATATGTTACGCACAGGTGTAGCTCGATTTATACTGCTGTGATGGGAGTATGTTCCCCCTCTTGCGTCTCCCCACCGAAGAAGGGGAAATGCGTGCAGCAGCACCGAAACGAGTCGCTTCTAAAGAGTGACATATGTATATATATGCGATGGATGAAGGTATAGTACATACATACGTGTATCGGATTATGACTACAAGTATGCCAACGTTACCAGTACATATACCTGGTACCTGGGAGCTAGGAGGCACGTATATAGCGTAACGTTCAGAGGGTTAATATGCAACAAATCCCTCCACTACGTAGTCTATATTGCCAGTAAAACAAAACCGAACCTGGTCCTAGGCACGTTTGTAGAGCAAACGTTCAGAGAGATAAACCTACAACAAATCCCTCCACTATATTGCCCGTAAAACAACACCGAGATAAATGCAAGACCGAGTCATTTTCATCGGAAACTTCTGTCCACGAGAATACAGCTGTGAACTCTCTTGGGGGAGTTCAGAGCAAAAAAAATGACGATAAAAAAAGTGACGACGACGACGACAGCAAATGGCCACCTAACAAAACAAGAAAGCGAGCAGTAAGAAAGCCAGGCTAAGATTAACTGGAAAATAAGAAATTCGGGAGTCGTTTGTACTGAAAATTAGTGCACAACGCACCCATTTCTCAAATAAGAAAATTCAGCCCATAGGCCAGCTTTCCTGCTTCTTATTGTATAGGTGTCCTGTATGGGTTATTGGCTGCCGCAGCCCATGCATGCCAGGCACCAGGCATACGATACACAGCAGTGGGGCCTGTACAAGGCGGTACGAATAAGGCGGTCGCCCGATATAAGGCGGTCAATATCGGCCGTCATGACCGGACAATTGCATTCCCACGGTGGAATGAATTAGGCGGCCACCCGATACAAGGCGGTCGAAATTTCGGTGCAACTATACCGCCTTATAAAGGCCCCACTACTATCTGTAGCTCTAGAAAACGAGCACGTACGATCCCCTCCCATGTGATGATGGGTAAGGCGGTGGGTGGGTGGGTGGGTGGGTGGGTGCGGGTGGGTGGGTGCGTGGGTGGGGTCGTACGCCAAGCACGCAGTACAGCAACACCAAGCATGCGCCTGGTAGTCCGGTTACTGGGACCGAATACAGCATATACGTACATTCGAATGCCAGATGTGTATGATAAGTGCATACGAGTACGATGCACATGATGTTTAGGTTGGTGTATGTACTGCTGTAGTGCAATAGCGCCGGTAAGAGTACGAGTATGGGTACGGTATCCTAGCACGCGGGCATTTTTTCAATTTCTTTGAAACGTGAGGTGTGAAGTGCGAACTTCTGCACCGCCGTCGTGCTTATCATACCCTGGGTACCAGGTACATACTTATGCAAGGTGGGTTTAGAAGGGTACGTACGTACGTATGTACGTTGGGGTACACGGGTAACCTACCGGGTATGATAAAACGATATAACCCACCAACGGGTATAGTCTACCTTGATACGGTAAAACTCCCCAGTTTGTATTCTGTGTCATCTCATACTGATTATCTTGTCACTGTCGTTTGGTTCTTTTTTTCTGATCTGACTTGTGTGATTGTGTTCTCACAAATCAAGCCCGGTATACGTTGGCATTTTACTTGCTTTACGTACGATTATTTTTTGGTTTTCTCTGTTTCAGTCTGTGACCACAGAATTCGTATAATACTTCTCTAGGATAAATAATCACGGGACACTTGGTGTGCTGATGATGTAGTTGGGTAGAAAGAACGGTTTAACATGAAGGAAACACAATAATACCATACCCGTTGGGATATTACAGAATTTGGGATTCAAACACTACCCGGGTACATAGGCCTAGTCGGGTAGCTTCAGTATAGCACCATATACCTACCATACCTGTAATATACCCGAGTTTCTACCCTGGTGTCTACCCGGCGGGTAGAACGGGGTAGAACCTACCACGAGCGGGCGTATATTATATATATATATTTTTTCCGCCCACCAGTACGTACCATACCCGACCTATTATAGTATAACATCATACCCGTCCATTTGGTGTGTATTGGAACGCAGAGTGGAGCGGGGTTTCAACACCCTGCTAAGGCGTGCGTCAGGAACTTCTAGCATGAAAGGTACGTGTATGTACCGCCAACACCCGATACACACCCTCGTACATTTTTGCATTTGACCCAATCTGCAATATCATATCATACCCAGTGAAAAGGAGAGCAACTATTTCGTGAACTACAGCAGTAGTTACAGCAGCCCATTGACTGCAGCTCTTAGCTACATACAGTCCACACGCTATTCCGCTAACCCTAACCCTGACCCCAACCCGAACCTCAACCCTATACTTCTGCACCTACTAATACGGGGGACCGTATTAAATAGGACCAAATATTGATAGTAAAAACAGTTACGAACATCTACTGAAGTATAGGTTATAGTGTGTACCGTAGGTCCTATTTACTATGGTTCCCCGTAATATGTGGGAGCAGGGTACCACACGAGAGATCTGGTCCGTTTGGGATCGGGGTAGAGGGGGTTGACCAATCAAAATGGACGAGTAGAGTCTATTGGGTACCCCGTTTCACCCCGACCGCTAGGACTAAATCACTCATAATAGAGTGTGGACTACACTCAAGTTCTACAGCAGTCCATAGGTTGTACGTAAATACTAAGTAGTCGCCGTCCGTTAAACTACCTCGAGAAAATGGTTGAGGGTCACTACTACTATTATTAACACTAAGTAGCTACAGTAGTACGTAACCAGTAGGGGTCCGCCAGTAAGGCGGTGGTGTGCCTAGTAATAGTAGAGCAATATGACCGCCTTATAGAGGGAAGCCGCCTTATTCATTCCAGGTTATGTGTGTAATTCTCCAGTCGCGCCAAGCGATTATGACCGCCTTGTATCGGGATACCGCCTTCGTCAAACCGCCGTATGGAGGGGGGACCGCTACTGCTGTAACCCGAACCCGAACCCTACATAACCCTATCGTAGGCCACTCCAGACCCAATCAACCATTGGGTAGAACATGTCCCTTTGTCCCCTGTCCCCGTACACAACGCCTGTCAACGATTTTCTCGAGTAAGAAGTTAAGCTCTACTGAAGGGGAAGCGGCAAACTGCTGTTACGAGCATTACAGACAGTGCAGAATTTGGGATTCAAACACTATCCGGATACATATGATAGTATAGGTCTAACTACTGCTGTAGTCGGGTAGCTTCAGTATAGCGTCATATACCTATGATACGCATACATGCCAGGTACACACGTACACACTCGCGTATCATGCACATTCGATATTTGTATCATAGCCACCAAGATCGACGCCGCCGCTGCTGCTGCTGCTGCTGCTGCTGCTGCTGCTGTTGCTGCTGCACAACAAACGGACAAGCACAAGCACAAACACAAATACTTATACAACATGCACCATACCTTGGCACTGGAAAAGGCGCTCCAGCTGCGACCGCTGCCGCTGCCTCCTCCGCCGCCGCCGCTGCTGCCGCCACCTGCGCCAACCAAGCGGCCGGCTCGAGTCACACCTATCCTAACCCCGGTGTACGCGTTTGCGCCGGCCCTCGCTACGCCTCTGGCTGGCTTCGCCACCACGCCAAACACGCCTGAGCCAAGCCCCCTGACCAGGCCCTTCGCGCCGTCGGCTTGCGCTCCTCGGACAGGGTCGCGGACGAGACCCACGGCCGCCTGCGCGATGCCCTCCGCGATGAAGAGGACCTCGCCCCCCCGCTTGTAGGGTCGCTGGCGCTTCGGAGGCGGTGCTGGTTCTTTCTGCTCGGACGAGGGTGGTGGTAGTGATGGGGCTGCTGCTGCTGCTGCTGCTGCTGCTGCTGCTGCTGCTGGGGTAGAAGATGCTGCTGGTTTGGTGCCGCTGCTGTTGCTGTTGCTGCTGCTGTTGGCGCCGGGTGCTCTTTTCGCATCAGCTCGATCGTGACCGCCGTCGCCGCTGGTGCTGCTACGGGGATGGTGGTGGCCATTGTTGGGGTTGCTCTGGTCGCCCGGTGCGCCCGCGACTCTCAGCCTTTCGCTGCCTGCTACTACCTCTGATGACGATACTACCACAGCAGTTGCTGCCACTGCTGCTGCTGCTGCTGCTGCTGCTGTTGCTGCTGCTCTTCTTGTTGTCGTTTCTACAGGAAGGTCCTCGGAATCGCGGCGGGAATTTAGCTCACCGGTGACATCGCCGCTGCTGCTGCTGTCGCCGCCGCCGCCGCCGCCGCCGCCGGTTGTTTCATCTCTCTGATCCAACGAAGAACGCGGTCTTGCTGCCGTGGTATCCGCGTGCCGTGTGTGATTGGCCCGCTCTGAGGAAGAAATGGCTTCGTCGTGAGACCGAGGAAGGTCAACACTCTGTTCGCACTGCTGCTGCTGCTGCTGTTGCTGCCGTTTGCTGCTATTGCTGTCATGATGAAAAAAGAGCAGGACACCCAGCACTCCAGAGAGGGCGACGCACAGAGCAAGCACGACCGAGAGGGATTTTCTGCTCGAGGTTGCATAAAGTTTCCAGATGGCCGGTAGTGAGGCTAACGCGATGGTGAGCGCCTCACCCACGACCGAGAACATCTCAACAAGATCAGAGCGTGAGAAGTACGCAAACAAAACGATTCTCGTCTTCGACGAGCTGCGAGCTGCGACGAAGTGTTGATAGAGATATGGATGCGTTTTTATAATGGGGCTGTAATCGCCTTCCGTTTCGAAAGAGGTGCCCCGCGCCCAAATCTTGGTGACGGTACTGGCAGCGAAGTAAGCCCATTCTCGTCGGCGATCGCTTGGATTCGCTAAGAGATACTCACGGTTGCGCGAGAAGACCCACAAGCCAGTCGGAGAACCCTTGAAGGTCGGAGCGAGCGGACGAGGAGAAACAAACATCGAAAGCGCGAAACGATGTCGATGCCTCCTGAGCGCTTCCCCCAAGCGGACACCTACGACTCCGTCCGGGACGAAATAAGTACGCGGAGGGACGAGATCGGCCATGCGCTCGGGAAGCGCGTCGGGCCTGGGGCCACGGCGGAAGGGAAGCTGCAGGCGTACCGCGCGGGAAGCATTGCGATGAAGTCGTACAACCGAACCGTAAGTAAACACATCGAAATCTCTCACTTTTTTCGCTGGTTTTTCGGGGAAGGCCGCCGTCGGTGTCTGTGTTCGTGTTTCATCACACGAAGCGATAAACATAAACACATCGCACGTCCGCCCAGTGCCCATTGCCCAGTGCCCCACACCCCATCGCTATGTAGACACGGGAGGAGTGAGGGACGAACTTGATCACCGAGTACACAGAACGGATGTGTCTGCGCTTTGAAAACAGCGCGTAGTGCCCCCCCCCACACCCCCCCCCCCCCGCGCTCCCCCTCTCTCTGCGATTTGCGAGCAGCGGATGAAAAGGCCTTGTTGCACTCTGCTTGCCTGTTGCTTGATTCCTCCGCCCACCACACGCTGCACCTAACGTTCACCGTTTGGTCCCAAACTACGTATTAATACTGGAAATAGACTGGGATTATTTTTTCTCACATACGATCAACGATCAGACGATGAGGTATGTTGTACCCACAGCGCCCACGCCCACAGGTAAATATTAATATTTACCCACAACTGAAGTCCACTCTCGATTTTAGTTTCGTCCGGCCCGAGTGCCGCAGTACCCGAACCAAACCTCTCCTCTCCTCTCCTCTCGTCCTCGTGTTGTCCCACCTAATACCTGAACCAAACTCATCTACTGACTGCTGTACGTCTACGCACTCTGCGCTTATACGTTCTCTACGTACTTCCATCGTACCAGTGTGGCCTGGTACTCTCTGGCACGTATAGTACTTGTACCCGGGTACCCTACCGGTATAACGCCTCCATATCGCATCGGAAACCGTCTTCACTACGTACTACTCGTAAACCACAACACAACAAAACGTGCGTCGCGTGCACCTATCCCCTTCCTTCGCCCTCCTCTCTCTGTCTCCCCTCTCCCTCTATTCGCGGGGAACGATCCTAAAACCAAAACCAACAAAACCAAAAACTAAACAAACAAACAAACGAACAAAAACACCGCTGCTCTCGTGCAAAACCGTGCGGAAAAACTGACACCACACGTGTCAACGGCGGCTCGCTCGCTCGCTGGCGCAGACGGAGGAGCGCGTGTTGGTGAGCCCGGCCGGGCACCACCACCACTACCAGCCGCAGAAGCAGCTGAAACGACCGACTGCCAACGTGGGCAACGGCCGCGCCTACTTCTCGTCGAGCTGCGACCAGGATGAGCCACGCGGCGGAGGCGGCGGCAGCAGCAGCAAGCATGGCAACAGCATGGGTCCGGCTGAGCAGGAGCAGAACAACGGCAGGGCCGGGTTCGCCGTGTACTCGTCACGGGGTGGTCCCACCGGCGCGAGCATGGCTGACCTCACGAAGTCTAACCGCAAGCTGATGCTCAAAGTGAAGGTATGCGCATCGTAAGACTTTGGTATTGCCAGTATAGGCTCACGATTGAAGAAATGAGAAAATAAACTCATACTCGTACGGTATTATACTATCATGCGGCTGTCGTTAGGAAGTTCCTAATAGTAAATAGGACCAAATTCGTATTGTTAGTAAAAATAGGTAAATATATACCCTGGTAGTTTTTTCGTTTACCGTAGGCCCTATTTACTATCATATGGTCTCCCGTAATAACTCACGCAGCAGAATTTTTAGTAAATGTCGTCAACTAGTGCGCGTTGGTGGATGGTGGACGGTACTATCAGAACGCCAGATTCACTTTTTGGGGGGAAACTAAGAAAACTGGATTAAGAAATTGTGCTTAGCGGCTACACTAAGTCCCACCGGTGCCTGGAGGTACTGGTATATAATCGCCTGGTGTAGTAGGTGAAGGTTGCCTAAAGTTGATGTCACAATAGGTAAGGTTTCAATTTCAAGCCTTGCTCAGGTATGGTGTTCGTTCCTTGTTGGCGAGCCCATACTGCTGTAGTACTTCGTATACGAGTACAGGGAGTCTCGAGAGTACGAGCGTATGTAGTTTACGAGTGCTATTTACCGCTGCGGCATAAAAATGGAAGGCATGTACAGCAGTGGCGGGGAGGGGGGGGGGGGGGGTTGGGGCTGCTACGTGACCCCGGATCTGAGACACGACTACAGCAGTAGGAGGGAGGAGAAAGAAGGTAATGTGTTTGCGTACACAGCGGAAGTAAAAAGTAATTGATCTGGGTAAAGCCAGAGATCCTGTTGATGTATGAACTCGGAGGTCGGAGGTCCCCTTAGCCCTCTTAGTACTGCACTGCACACGAACAGATATTTCAGTCAAATTCCACGTGTTTTGTCCCCACATCGGTACTGCAGTACGAAAGGGGTTAATACATCTGAAACCGGACATCTGTGCCGTCTTAACACGTGCCAGGTACCAACGAATCACAAACCATTCAAATTATAGAGCAGCAGCAGTAGCGCAGAACACCGATGCTTCTACCTATGGCCTATGACCCTACGAAAAAAGGAGGGTCATACCCCATAGGGATTCTACCCCTTACTACTGCTGTCAAGATGACACGCCGCCTCCCGACGAATTCGAAGCTGATTCTCTCGGCATTAGGGAAAGGTGCAAACGCCGATCGAGTACATCCACAGCAGTAGATGGAATGATCTCGTTGAGATATCTCCAAAGCATGGAATTATCTCGTTGAGATATCTCCAAGGCCAGCGGCAATTTTTTAGTAGGGGGGCCTGGGAAAAAAAGAAAAAAAAGAGAAAGATTTCCCAAGTCTTTCGGAGGTTTTTTCGATTCGGGCTACGGGGTTGCTCAAGTTGTCGAGTTTTGGTTCCCGTCCGGTGTCATGTATGTGCCCTCTGCTGCGAGGCCACCGTGAGCGCTACAGTTTGAACTTCGGCATGAAAGTAAGCTCATTCGAACAATCTGGTGTAGGGCTATCGAAGGTGTTGAAATCAACTCAATGCGTGGGAGCATGAAGGATATATGTATCATCTGGCGGATTTTTTCCCTGAAAAAAGCAAGTTGCGGTATGGATGACCCACCGAGGGGTGGTGGGTGGTGGGTGGTATCAGCCACCCCCGACGCAGAATGATACGTACGTTCCACTCTCGTTGCGACGATAACAACAGCAGCAGCACGCTGCAGCAGCAACAGCACAGCAACAACAGCCTTCCGTTGTACTCGTACGAGTTTCAAAAAGCAAGTTGCGGTATGGATGACCCACCAAGGGGTGGTGGGTGGTGGGTGGTATCAGCCACACCCCACCCGACGCAGAAGAATGATACGAGTACGTACGTTCCACTCTCGTTGCGACGATAACAACAGCAACAGCACGCTGCAGCAGCAACAACACAGCAACAACAGCCTGCCGTTGTACTCGTACGAGTTCCAACAAGCTCTCTCCATCGAGCTTGCTAACCTCTGTGACGCACTTCTGCGTGCTCGCCGCCGTGCTTTTTGTTCGGCGGCGGGATTGACATTTTTGCATTTTTTAGTTCTCGTGATTGGTCTACGTCACGATTTTCACGATTTTTTTGTGCTCGTGATTGGTCTAAATCACGATTTTTCAGGCCCCACCACTGTTAAATTGCCTCTACCACTGAGCATTTTAGTTGCCCCCCGTTATTTTTTTTGGCGGTCACCAAAGCTGGCGGTCGAGTAGATCATTTGTGCGGGGTGGAGAACCTTTGCTCCGCACAAGGGGAATGGTCGTACCACGTAGTGTTAATATGGTAAGGCGTCCGCGAGGCAGTTACATAGTAAAACCCATTGCTGTCTCCGGAAGTGGCCACACCAGAAATTAAATTAACTCATTGAAGCTGTCGTCCATATGCAAGTCCGCCTCAGAGGCGGTTCTTAGCAGGATGCAGCTCACCCTCCATGCGACTCGCCAATACCCCACCGGCGTTCGCGCCCTTGTGTGCCAAGCAATGTCTCCTGGTTGCGTGAAACCCAACGCGCTCCGTGCCGGTACCGCATTGTAGGGCATGCGCAGGGTCTATGGTCATATGACTACGGCCTGTGCCACAACCATTGAGTACACCCCCCCCCCCCCCCCCCCCTCCCTTGCTTTAGAGAACTTGGCTCGGAAAGTTCGTCCCAGGGTGTGTTTTATCTTATTATCTTGATTATAGTAGACGGTATGCCTTTTCACCAGCGCACCGGGTATATGTACATACTGTTGTACGTACAGCAGTTTTCAGACAGATACTATAGATGCAAATACCCCCCAGCTCGGGGTCGCACGACGGCGGGCCTGAGTCATCAGAATCCACGATGGACCTAAAAATAAAAATAAATAAATAGAACATGCACCCCCGGTTTATATCCCCCTATGTTTTACACACCATAATTGGTTCTGATTGGTGCCTCCTGGTGTAAGATGAGGGGTATATATATACTGCTGCTGTGTATAGTTGTCACTATTTACGGGGACAGGCTGTGTTCGTCCCCCCGTAAGTAGGGAGACCTACAGCAACTATTAGGTCCCCATCTTACACCAGAAGGTTTAACAAGTACTGCTGCTGTAGATACACCGTTGACGATTGTACATGTCATAGGTACGATACTGCTGCTGTGTGATACGTATACATACCTGGTTTATAGTGTAAGCGTTCAGCTTCATGATTGCTGCTGTACCTGGAACAGAACCAGCTATTAAATGCGAACGTCGGTGGTACAGCAGTCGTAGGTACTACTATGTCCGGAAATATAAGGAACGTTTCAGTAATATTGTCATCTCCAAAAGGTCCTTACTTTTCCGGACAGAGTGATATACTTCGAAGCATAGCTGTGACCCTAAATGCCACGTGTACTGCTGTGGAGTAGCTGTCGGTCTCTATATTCATATGTACCACAGGTACATACGTACCGAAGTCATGTGTGTGTTGGTCCACATTAAACCATTATTTCATTATTTCTACCCATCGACATCCAGCACACCCAGTCAGTGTCCGTGCCGATTCTCCATCCTGGAGAGATACCAGTTCTATGTTCACAAAACCACGACACAAGAGATACTACGTTGCAATGCAGTAAGCAGAGTAGACAATGCAATGCCATGTACGACAGGTACCCGCGGTTAGTCGTAGTTACTCCGACAGCCGTTAACCACCATATATACAGAGTGCACACGGAGCAAATATTTATATTTTGCTCTTGTCATCATACTCGTATAAATATGCTCCTACGTGGAGACGGAGCTTTGGTCTTATGATGGAACCTCTTATCACTCCACCAGCAGTACCTTATAAATAGTAACATATTAACGATCCTTATATTTTGGGACAGAGTGAGTGATACGCCGTTAGGTCGGTGACCCCCCTGGATACTTACAGGAGGGTCAACAGGACGATAATATATACTGGTATGCATAATATGTACCTTGTAGTAGTGTTTATAGGGCTGGGCACTGGCACAATATGTACTGGCAGTACGAGTAGTAATCTACTGCCAGTAGTAATCTACTGATTGACCCGGCCAGTACATTCGCCAGTAAGGTGTATCTTACGTGCGCTCAAGAAACACGCCATATTATTTAACGGAAACTCATCAAATGCGTTTCGGAAGGAGAGAAGAGAGGAGAGGCAGTGGGCTGCTGCAATCCAGTATATATGTTGATTGTTTTTTTTACGGCAGTATAATCGCTGCTGACTGGGTCAGCCAGTACCCAGCCCTAAATATTTAGCGATTTCGATCCATAGTCATGATGCCCACGGGATCACTATCAAAAACTCGTGACAAAAATCTGACTTGTTTGTTGTTGTTGTTGTTGTTGTTGTTGTTGTTGTTGTTGTTGTTGTTGCCTACCGGCGTTTTACCTGATTTTGTACAGAGTTACAAGCTGTACTATAATGAGCAGCACACGGAGCATTTTTGTGTATCTACGTAGCTCCGTGATTCGGATTTGGCGAGCGGTCGCACCACATAATGGCAGTTACACCAGTTGGCCAGTTGGCCAGTTGGCCAGTTGAAGCTCCATCCACTATTCTAATATGAATAGAGGCTCCGCGAAGGTCAACACAGCAGCGCTTTCCTCGAATGGTGTTGTCTCTCCACCAAGGCTTCGCAGGCCAGGTGTCAATCCTACGACCACACGACAACAAGCAGTGATTGTTCGTTCCAGGTATCCATCATAACAGTATAGTAGTATTACGGTAGTACGAAGTACTTGTACACATCGGTATGATATATATATATATAATTTCCTCTGTATGCAAGCTTGTGTTGGGTTCTATTTTCACTTGCTTTCATATATACTTCTGGGTTGCTTTTTCACTTGCTTTTCCACATATTACCAGGGTACTTTTATATATTATTAATTTTTAGTTTGTTGTTGGTTTCGGTATTTATCCACCTCTCATCCCAGACGCGCTTGGCTTTTTTATTCCGTTGAAAACCCCATGCTGCTATCGTACACCCTCCTAGGTGTATAGATGTGAGATCTGTCACTAGACTACTCGTACTTGTCAATTCACAGTCAGCAAGCTGCCTCATCCATCATATATATGCACGTAGCATATACCTGGTATATGATACACAGACTCAAGAGCTCCACATACATAAAAGGCCTGCCACCAGCAGAATCTCGGTAAAATAAGAATGACAGCACGTCGTACCAGGTATATATTAATCTAAGGTATAAAACTGCTACTCCTGGTCTATGTACAGCAGCAGTCCTCATTAACGTACACCAACGGGAGCCCTGCCACTATCACCGCTTTGCTTGAAGCTTGAAGGAGCCCCCAAGCCAGGTCGCCACGCCAACGCGCGTTGTCCCCACCACCCCTTCCCAGCAATGCCGCCGCGACAAAAAAGAAGAAAGGTTAAGCAAAGCATTCGGCTGAAAACGTCTCTTTCTTTTTTTTTCTTCCCCCCCGTTTTTCGCGCAGCGTTGAGTCTGCTGCTGGAAAGAATCCCCCTTTGGGAACTAACTGCACCTGTTTGTTGTTGATTTGTATTATATAGGGGAGAAACTACAACACACTACGTAGTACTACAGGTAGAGTTGGAAATGAGTCTGGTTTGATTATCGTTTGTGCTTTTGGTTTTTTGTTCTTTCATTTTTTTTTCACCACGCTGGCCGGTAATATAAGGCACGTTTGGACTCTTCATTTTAATGCCGAACGGTGATTATATTTCCGACCATCCAGAGTGGGCATATCACCCTTTTTTCACTGCAGTACATCGTCGTGCTGCAAAAACTAATCCCCACGCTATTATACAGCAGTAGTTTCAAGTAGAGGTTTGTCAGGAAACAACCAACAAGGTAGATGCGGTTCCAACTTGGCGAGGGGTTGGTTGCATGTACGAAAGCCTTTGGAGACACGGGTATAATATGCGTGGCGGCCCAAAACTATTGCCAGGTGCTGCGTTTTCAACAACAGTCTATGACATAGCAGGAGTCCACGAAGCTGTGACTCCTCTTCTTGAGACGCACACAAACAGGTATAGCGACCCAAACTATCCCAAGTGCTGTACTTTCAAAAGTATGGTGTATATATATGTACATACATTATATATATAGGAGCGCGCAGTGCCGGAGCACTTCTACCAGTATAGGGTAATACTTGTAGTCAATAATAAATGCTGTGCGCGTGCCCGGGATATTGTCTTGCGTGGTATAATCGCTCGGATACACCGCCTATTTTTGCAGCCCGCCCGCCCGCCCGGCTCAGCAGCCCTGCCCGCACCAAGCAGCCCGGGCTTCCTTGCTTGCTCCGCGTTCCCCATATATATATTCTCCAATCGTCACCCTTTTTTTTCTCCAACATTTTTTTTCCCCCCTTGAAGTGAGTCAATCTTAACCCAGTCAGAACTGAAAACAAATATCCCACACTAATTCCAAATAGTTTGTCCCCAAATATATACGTGGCACCAGTTCTTGAGGGGGTTAAAACAGCGTTTTAACTTTTCACTACTGGGAAAACAACAAACAAAAACAATCTCACACACCCAAAGTAGCCTGTCTCCCCAACAAAATGTGGCTCCAATTCTGAACCGGTTATTACTGCAGGCCCGTTTTTCGTGACCACTTTTGCTTGGAGTCAGTGTGGGATAAATCTCGCAGTGTGGTGAAGGTTAGGAGGAGCAGGCTTTTTGGTACGTAGTGTAGCTGATTTTGCCGCACAGCAGTACGCATGAGTAGTGTCAGAGGAGCGGCGGAAGCACACGAGATTGGCGGAAATTCGCCGGCAGGCAGGCAGGCAGGCAGGCAGGGCCCACGTTGGAAGTGTCAGCTCATAAAAAAATGCGTTCTGCCGTGAGTAGACAAACAGCAGTATTGTTACGGAGGACCGTACATAGTAAATAGGACCAAATAACGTCACTTGCAATAGGGAAATATGTAGTTTTTTGTGTGTACCGTACGTCCCTGTGAAATTACGGGGGGGCATAGTAAATAGGGACCAAATGTTGCTAAAAGTGGGGAATTTTTTAGGTTTTTGTGTGTACCTTGGGTCTGATTCCCGTAATATTACTGGGAATCATAGTAAACAGGACCAAATATTGTTACCAAAAATAGGGAAACATGTAGGGTTTTTGTGTGTACCGTACGTCCTGTTCACCAATTACGGGGAACCATAGTAAATAGGACCAAGTATTAATAATGCTACTAAAAGTAGGGAAATATACAGGTTTTGTGTGTGTACCGTACGTCCTATTTACTTTTTTTTTCTTTTTCTTTTTCCCATCCCATTTATTATCTTCGCACTTCTGTCTCTCCCTCCCTAGTCGTAACTCAGATCCGGGGTCACAAAGTAGGCTCCTCTCCCCCCCCCCCACTACGGTTCTTGCCTTGATTTTTATCGCGCAGAGGGTTCAGCCTTCCCAACGCTCGTCGATTTTCATCGAATTTTGCCAACTCACGCTCTCGCGCTTTTCTGCTAGTCAAGATATATTTTTTTGCGAGAAAAAGTGCCTAAGAGCATGCACTCGGCGGGGCTCGAACTCGCTTTCTTGACGCTGACAGGCTTCGTGGTTACCTGCTAGCCCACCGGGGCGACCGGTTGGTTCCCCGTAATTAAATAGGACCAAATATTGTCACTAAAAGTAGGGAAATATACAGTTTTTTTGTGTACCGTAGGTCCCCTATTTACTACCAGGTACGGTTCCCCGTGATAGTTGGTCCCTCTATAGTGCCGGTTGCCCGCTATATATAGTACCTGTGGGATCGTTTTGGCACAGATGGGATGGATTCATGGGATTCACCAGTTTGGTATTACGGGGGACCATAGTAAACAGGACCAAATAGTGTTACTAAAAATAGGTAAATATATACGCTTTTGTGTGTACCATAGGTCCCCTATTTTCTATGACCCTCCGAAAATAGTGTGCGGAATAGTGCCGGTTGCCACTAAATTTATAGTGCCGGTATTGTTGGTGGGCAAATACCGGCACTATATGGTATTGTTGGCGGGCAAATACCGGCACTATATATTGTTGGCGGGCGAATACCGGCACTATAGGGGGACCACTTTGTGTATCTATGTCCGCATACGTACCGGTATCTACGTGTGTGGGTTCGCGCCGCGCCCCGTGCCCAGCGCATTTCGCTAGGCACGGTCGCGGGACCAGCACGCCAGCTAATACCGGTACGTCGTACCTCGTGCCAGATGGCTTCTTTAGCAACTATATACCACTCTGTCCGGAATTGTAAGGACCGTTTGGGTCTTCATATTATTAACCAAAGGGTCCTTACATTTTGGACCTGAGTGGTATAAATATGAATGGTAACATTTACTAATACCACTGTTCTTAAAAATGAGCACATTTTATATACATTAATACCCTATACAAATGGTAGCTCTTTGTAGCGGTTTAGCTGTGTGAGTGCTCGACGACAAGCATCTATTTCTTTTGTCTGAACATTTTTTTTGGTCTGAATCGCCGGAGTGACAAATGTTTCCGCGCTTGCCTTCATTGCGGTGCTTCATTGCTTTGCTTTTGCTTGCTTCACTGCTTGCTTCACTGCTTGCTTTTGCTTGCTTTTTGCTTGTTTTTGCTTGTTTTTGCTTGATTTCGCTTTCTTCTGCTTGCTTTTGCTTGCTTTTACTTGCTTTTGCTTGCCTTTGCTTGCTTTTGCTCGCTTTTTGCTTGCTTTTGCTTGCCTTTGCTTGCTTTTTGCTTGCTTTTGCTTGCTTTTGCTTGCGTTTGCTGCTTGCATTTTGTTTGCTTTTGCTTGCCTTTTGCTTGCCTTTTGCTTGCGTTTTGCTTGCTTTTTGCTTGCGTTTTGCTTGCCTTTTGCTTGCTTTTTGCTTGCGTTTTGCTTGCTTTTGCTTGCGTTTTGCTTGCGTTTGCTTGCTTTTGCTTTGCTTGGTTTGGTTTGCTTGCTTTGCTTTGCTTTGCTTGCTTTGCTTTGCTTGGTTTGGTTTGCTTGCTTTGCTTGCTTCGCTTGCTTCGCTTGCTTCGCTTGCTTCGCTTGCTTCGCTTGCTTCGCTTGCTTCGCTTGCTTCGCTTGCTTCGCTTGCTTCGCTTGCTTCGCTTGCTTTGCTTGCTTTGCTTGCTTTGCTTGCTTTGCTTGCTTTGCTTGCTTTGCTTGCTTTCTGTTGAATTGTTGTCCTCTCCGGTGGACTTCTCTAACCGTTTCGCGTGTCCCTCTTTTCCTGCATTACGTGTGTGTCGGTGTAATAGACGCTTGAGGAAGAGCTCGAGCGGTATAAGAACGGCCTGGACAGCGTCCACGACGCCGTGGACGACATCAACAACGAGTCCATGACCACCGATCAGAATGTGAGATGATGCCCCGACATGGTCGGTTCCCGTGAACCGGTTGACGGTTCTCTTGCCCCTTGACGGACAAGCCGTCTATTCATTGGAACTCCCCGTCCCCGTACTCAAGCAGGTATATTAAGTGTAAAGAGGCCTTGACGAGCCAAAGCTAGATCGTCAAAATGACGGAACTTGGTTCCCAGCGTTGTGGCTGGACATATCCTACGAAAATGAGGGGGAAAGAGGGAACGGGGGGGGGGGGGGGGGGCGTTCCGATTCTTCTTCATCCTAAAAAGGTACCAGTTCTGTGGTCACAAAAGTACGACACAGAGATACTACGCTCAGTGCAGTAAGGAGAGCAGACAACGCGATGCCTTATACGACAGGCAAGACCTACCCTGCTAGCAATCCTATACATGAGCCTAAGTTTGACTCTTATTCCAAGCGTTTCGTCCTGACAACGGGATTGCACGCCTAAAACGGAGTTGAAGCCCGATACGCTGTTGATCAGCCCCGTGAGCAACGTACAGTATGTAATACACACCGGATGAAAATACACATATACCTGGTATGTATGCAACACACACGCTTCGGCTGAGGAGCTTTCCCGTCAATGGGAAACGTTTGGCCTTATTACAAGTGAAACCCCCATATAGAGAAAACAATAACCCCCCATCTATATGGTATCACGGCTCCCGTGATTTTCCACTCCCAGAGTTTTTGCGGCCTGTCCTGTGGCCATGGACTGCATCGTGGCGATGAGTTAATGCGAGAACAACGGTGAGGACTACTGTATATGCGTGCATACTGCTGTACATACGTATTATGCTCACAGCTGTGGCTTATCGCGACGCCGCACGAAAAATGAGCCGCTTATCATACAGCAGGTACCGGTATACATACACGTATGAATATAATAGCGTTGCGGATTGTCACGATTTTGTAGCGACACTGGCTTGCTTTGGCGCAGTCCTCCTGATTGAGCAACGTCCGCACGACGGGTGCGACCGAAAACCCCCTACTTACGCATGGGTGTACCAGTAGTACCTCTGGTGTCCCTAAGTGTGCCGCATCATACCCAGCACTGCTGCTGCTGCTGCTGCTGCTGTACCGGGGCCTGGTATCCTGCGCACCAGTACTAACTGTACCTGGTTTTCCGTGTACCGGTACCTGGTGTCTCGTATTAATAGCAGTACCCGATACCTGGTATTTGCCAGGTACCTGGTACCAGGTAGTATCTGATATCCTGTGCACTACTCTGTGAATTGTAGCTGGTGTCCCGTGTACCAGTACCTGGTATCCTGTGTACCGGTGCCTGGTATCCCGTGTACCGGTGTTTTCGGTATCCACCTTCAGAACTGCAACCACTTTTTTGGGACAAAACTACTTGGAATTAGTGTGGTCTCATTTTTGGAGTAGTAAAAGGGTTAATAGTCTACTGTAGTACCTGTTATCCCGTGTGTTAGTACCTGGTATCCTGTGTACCAGTACCTGGTATCCCGTGTACCAGTGCCTGGTATACTAAGTACAACACTTGTACCATACACGGGATACCAGGTACTGGTACACAGGATACCAGGTACTGGTACTGGTACACAGGATACCAGGTACTGGTACACGGGATATGTATCCCGTGTACCAGTACCTGGTATCCTGTGTACCAGTACCTGGTATCCCGTATACCAGTGCCTGGTATACCAAGTACAGCACTTGTACCATACACGGGATACCAGGTACTGGTACACGGGGAGTGGGGAGGAGGTTGACACGGAGTAGGATGTTGTGGTCCACGGCAGGACTACTGCATCCTCATGGCTGATCGGCGTCCTCGAATACCTTCCTTACGGTGTCGTACGAATAACCCTGCCCCCCCCCGTCCCCGCTGCCGCACGCCTCCCCTTGGGAGGGGTGTACTCATGTCATGCATGGCGGTAGTCGGCAGGGGGGGGGGGGGCGTACACGGGATACCACGTACTGGTACACGGGATGCCATACTGGTATCCCGTGTACCGGTGCCTGGTATCCTGTGTACGAGTACCTGGTATCCCGTGTATGGTACCAGTACTGTACTTGGTATATATCCCGTGTACCAATACTTGATTTCCTGCACACCGGTATATACCTGGCATATTTTGACGTTAGCAGTGTTGCCAAACCCCCACGGGTTTCTCCCTCTCCTCGAGCGGGAGAATCAAATACAATAGCAGTACCGGCCCGCTCATGAAGAAAGGAACTCACAAGAAAAGTCAGCCTGAACAACTGGAAAAAAATAAGAAAGCTCTCAGCCTGGTCCGTGCGTACGCTTTCGGAAAGTGACCCCTTCCTGTCGCTGGTCTGGGCCCAGGGCACCATTTATTGTGCACCAACCACTAAGGAAAACTTATTTTCGGGGACCAAAATGGGAAAAAGCGCAACATAAGAAAGTGTGCTTTCGCGCGCGCCCAGAGTAAGAAAGTCAGCCTCAGAGCCCGATTTCAGGTTTCTTGTGAAAGGGCCGATACTGAAACTGTAGGGTGGCTGTATCATACCACTATGATAAAAGTACCGAAATATTAAGGACCGTTTTTTTTTTTTGTTTACCTTGCCTTGCCTTGCCTTGCCTTACCCCTCCCCTGGGCATCCCGCCTAAAAACACATGAGTAACAAAAAAACGCGCTTAATCTGTTCCGCTCAGGTGGCCAACCTGGCGGAAGACCTTCGGAACGAACGAGCGAGCCACGAGAGCGCTCGGCACAGCCTGGAGCAGGCGAGGCAGGACATAGAGGAGCGGTCCGCGAGGCTGGCCGCGGCCGAGCAGGAGTCGATGGCGAACCACGAGAAAAACCTGGAGCTGACGCGAAAGATTCAGGAGATGACGGCCGTCGCCGAGGAGCAAAGAGTGGAGTGGCAGGAGCAGCTGGTGCGGCAACAGCAGCAGCTGCTGGAGCAGCAGCAGTTGCAGCAGGAGCAGCAGGAGATGGCGGCGGCGAGTAGTAGTAGGGGGGGTGGCGGGGGTGGTGGTGGGGGGGGGGGGGGCGAGGGGGACTTAGACGGGGATGCGAACGGGGGGATGGGGGATGGGGGGGACGAGCCGCAGGACATGGCAAGCTTGAGGAAGGAGCTCGAGAAGTTGAGGGGGGCTAACAAGCTCAAGATTGGCGAACTGGCGGCGGTCAACGCACGGGTGAGGAGGGGAAGGTTATTTTTATAAATAACTAAAACACGATGTTAGTTTATAAACCGCCTTAGTACCGGCCGGCACCGCACGTACGCTTACATAGAACCTATGCCTGACTCCAATCCCCCAAGCAACTTGTCCCCCGAAACGGAAAAGAGTGAGTGCAGAAGACCCCCAAGAAAGAGGGGTTACTTTTACGGGGGGGACCATTGGGGCCCGTTTTAACGAAAAAGAAAAATAATCAATTTGGAAAAAAAAATATTCAAATCCGCTTTTCATTGGTCAACACACGCACCAGCACCCAAGATTATATATACCCCAAGATCCTAATCTTTGGTGCTGGTGCGTGTGTTGACCAATGAAGAGCGTATTTTAATTTTATTTTTTCCAAATTGCATTTATTTTGTACTCGTTAATATGGGCCCTTATTGCAAATAATAGGGACCTATGGTACACACCAAAACCTACACATTTGCCTATTTTTACTGGCAATATTTGGTCCTATTTACTATGGTCCTCCGTAAGAATTGGACCGTGCGATAATACCGTTGATAGGGGGTGTGACAATTTATTTACCAGGTAGGGTTTTTTTACGCTCCCGAGCCCCCAAACATTTTTGCGCACGGGCGAGAAGCTCCCCTTCTCAACCATTGCAAAATGAGGAGCTCGCCACCTCCTATATATTTATTTATTTATTTATTCCCATCCCGTTTAGTTTCTTCGCCTTAATGTACCGCGTATATACACACACGCGAGCTATATGATTAAAAGCCCCCTCCCGCTTGGGACGGATTTTTTCCAAAGCTGGTTTTCTGGAGAAACGGGGAGAGTGCAAAAACGCCGTCTCTGCCGCCGCCGCCGCCGCCGAGCGATGCGTGGTCTAATATTATACCTGGTAGGACGTTTTTTGTCCGTAACCCCGCTGTTTTCGGTGTGTGCGTGCGCGCCCCTTGCCCCCCCCGCCCCCCCCCCTGGTTTTTGGGAGAAGAAAAAAACGGCTCTGAAACCCTTCCCAGGGCCTTTTATGCGGTATGTATACGAAGTATATGTATACCTGTATATGTATACCTGTAAATGTATACCTGTATATGTATACCTGTAGATGTATACCTGGTAGTCGTAGTGGTTTTTGATCCGATGAGTATTGTATGTGTACAATGTTTTCGGTTAGAGATACTTGTCAAGTGACTTGTAGTTGTAAAAGGGGCTTAACACGAATCTGCCGGAAAAAATGAGGTTTCGATACCACCTCTATTGCTGTACGACATAACCACGCAAGATGTAGCGCACCTCCCCCCCCCCCGCCTTATATAGGAGATGGGATGGATGAATTTTCCAGGATTTTTCGGACACGGTTTTCGCCGAAACTTGAAGAGCGCTTATAGTGTTAGTGTTGTCCTTTCACGGCGCGCGAGCGACGGCGTGGTTCTACCGACCGACCGACCGAGCGAGCGAGCGATCGATCGAGCGAGCGAGCGATCGATCGATCGATCGAGCGGACGGACGGACGCTAAACCGCTTCCGACACTTTTATGCATTCGAAGGACCCCTTTGGAGTCGCGGCTTGAGACTCGTCTGGTTGGTTGGCTGGCAGGGACTTGGCTGGTTCTCCAGGTTTGTCCTACGTAGGTGTTGAACGAACCCCCCCCCCCCCCCCCCCCGGTGCGTTGGCGTCATCGAGCGTCAACACGCAGTCACGTGTAGGTTCGTGAGCGCGTCTGACAGTTTTGGAAGTTGCCCACGCACCGGGGGGCCTCGTTGGACCCTTACACTGTACGGGCTTTGGAGGGCGAGCTTTAACCCCTGAAACCCTGGAACCCTTATAGGACTGGAGTCCCGTTTTGGGGACAAATCACTTAGAATTAGACTGGTTTGTCCCCAAAACGGGACTGCAGTTCTAAAAGGGTTAAAAACCTTATAGGACTGGAGTCCCTTTTTGGGGACAAATTACTTGGAATTAGAGTGGATTGTCCCCTAAACGGGACTGCAGTACTAAAGGGGTTAAGAACAACCCTTATAGGACTGGAGTCCCTTTTTGGGGACAAATGACTTGGAATTAGAGTGGATTGTCCCCTAAACGGGACTGCAGTACTAAAGGGGTTAAGAACTGGTACCACGAATCTGGGGACAAACTACTTATAATTAGTGTAGGGCATTTTTTTTCAGTTCTCAGTGGGTTGAGAACTGGTCCCACGTTTTTGGGGAAAAACTACTTGGAATTGGTGTGGGGGTATTTTGATCAGTTCTGAATGGGTCAAGTCTCTTGTCAAAACCGCAGATGGGTCTCAAAAGCCACGCACGCGCACGACTCCAAAGGACCCTTCTTTGAAAGTGTAGAAAAGGTGCCGGATGCGGTTTAGTTTTTTGCCCGCCGGGGCTTATGTCATCGCCATTTTTTTTGCACTACTGTGTGTGTGTTCTTCACATTAAACCTTCCTTTCTACCCGTCGAGATCCAGCACACGCAGTGTCCGTTCCGATTCTTCTTCATCCTAAAAAGGTACCAGTTCTGTGGTCACAAAAGTACGACACAGAGATACTACGCTCAGTGCAGTAAGGAGAGCAGACAACGCGATGCCTTATACGACAGGCAAGACCTACCCTGCTAGCAATCCTATACATGAGCCTAAGTTTGACTCTTATTCCAAGCGTTTCGTCCTGACAACGGGAGTGCACGCCTAAAACGGAGTTGAAGCCCGATACGCTGTTGATCAGCCCCGTGAGCAACGTACAGTATGTAATACACACCGGATGAAAATACACATATACCTGGTATGTATGCAACACACACGCTTCGGCTGAGGAGCTTTCCCGTCAATGGGAAACGTTTGGCCTTATTACAAGTGAAACCCCCATATAGAGAAAACAATAACCCCCCATCTATATGGTATCACGGCTCCCGTGATTTTCCACTCCCAGAGTTTTTGCGGCCTGTCCTGTGGCCATGGACTGCATCGTGGCGATGAGTTAATGCGAGAACAACGGTGAGGACTACTGTATATGCGTGCATACTGCTGTACATACGTATTATGCTCACAGCTGTGGCTTATCGCGACGCCGCACGAAAAATGAGCCGCTTATCATACAGCAGGTACCGGTATACATACACGTATGAATATAATAGCGTTGCGGATTGTCACGATTTTGTAGCGACACTGGCTTGCTTTGGCGCAGTCCTCCTGATTGAGCAACGTCCGCACGACGGGTGCGACCGAAAACCCCCTACTTACGCATGGGTGTACCAGTAGTACCTCTGGTGTCCCTAAGTGTGCCGCATCATACCCAGCACTGCTGCTGCTGCTGCTGCTGCTGTACCGGGGCCTGGTATCCTGCGCACCAGTACTAACTGTACCTGGTTTTCCGTGTACCGGTACCTGGTGTCTCGTATTAATAGCAGTACCCGATACCTGGTATTTGCCAGGTACCTGGTACCAGGTAGTATCTGATATCCTGTGCACTACTCTGTGAATTGTAGCTGGTGTCCCGTGTACCAGTACCTGGTATCCTGTGTACCGGTGCCTGGTATCCCGTGTACCGGTGTTTTCGGTATCCACCTTCAGAACTGCAACCACTTTTTTGGGACAAAACTACTTGGAATTAGTGTGGTCTCATTTTTGGAGTAGTAAAAGGGTTAATAGTCTACTGTAGTACCTGTTATCCCGTGTGTTAGTACCTGGTATCCTGTGTACCAGTACCTGGTATCCCGTGTACCAGTGCCTGGTATACTAAGTACAACACTTGTACCATACACGGGATACCAGGTACTGGTACACAGGATACCAGGTACTGGTACACAGGATACCAGGTACTGGTACTGGTACACAGGATACCAGGTACTGGTACACGGGATATGTATCCCGTGTACCAGTACCTGGTATCCTGTGTACCAGTACCTGGTATCCCGTATACCAGTGCCTGGTATACCAAGTACAGCACTTGTACCATACACGGGATACCAGGTACTGGTACACGGGATACCACGTACTGGTACACGGGATGCCATACTGGTATCCCGTGTACCGGTGCCTGGTATCCTGTGTACGAGTACCTGGTATCCCGTGTATGGTACCAGTACTGTACTTGGTATATATCCCGTGTACCAATACTTGATTTCCTGCACACCGGTATATACCTGGCATATTTTGACGTTAGCAGTGTTGCCAAACCCCCACGGGTTTCTCCCTCTCCTCGAGCGGGAGAATCAAATACAATAGCAGTACCGGCCCGCTCATGAAGAAAGGAACTCACAAGAAAAGTCAGCCTGAACAACTGGAAAAAAATAAGAAAGCTCTCAGCCTGGTCCGTGCGTACGCTTTCGGAAAGTGACCCCTTCCTGTCGCTGGTCTGGGCCCAGGGCACCATTTATTGTGCACCAACCACTAAGGAAAACTTATTTTCGGGGACCAAAATGGGAAAAAGCGCAACATAAGAAAGTGTGCTTTCGCGCGCGCCCAGAGTAAGAAAGTCAGCCTCAGAGCCCGATTTCAGGTTTCTTGTGAAAGGGCCGATACTGAAACTGTAGGGTGGCTGTATCATACCACTATGATAAAAGTACCGAAATATTAAGGACCGTTTTTTTTTTTTGTTGGTATAATACCGGTATATCCATCCTGCATGAGGACGTATATATAAAACCCCGTAAGTACGCGCGATCGAAGTTATCACGCTCAGCTTGCAAAGACAGATGAGTTTCGACAAAATCCTCGATCTCATCACAGTTTTTTTTTTTATAAATATATTCACATTCTCCCCGTTTGTCCAGACTTTTTTTTCGTTGTCTTTTTCTTGAAAATTCGCCCCAACGCGGGGGGGGGTTTGTGTGCTTCCTCTATCTTGCGTGGTACCATGCATAAACGGCACTGTTACGGAGGGGGAGGGCGTAGTGATCATAATCAGGACTACGATGGACCTTTGGTGTGTTGGTGTTGGTGGTTGTGGTGGTGTAGTGTGTTGGTGTTGGTGGTGTTGGTGTTGGTGGTGGTGGTGATGTGTTATTGGTGGTGTTGGTGGTGGTGTTGGTGTTGATGGTGTTGGTGTTGTTGTTGGTAGTGTTGTCGTCGCTTGGTGTTGGTGTTGTTTTTGCTGCTGCTGCTGCTGGTTGTTTTTTAACATTACCTTGTTGCTATAATCTAGCCTGTGGTTACAAAAAAAGAGCAGAATGAGTCTACCGATGGGTTTGGGAAACAAACCAAACCACCAAACCACACCAAACCTATCGTAACGCAGTCGGGGGGGGGGGGGTACTTTATTTTCATGCATGGCCGTAGTCGTATGACCATAGACCCTCGCATCCCTACACAATGCCGGGACGGAGCACGTTGGGTTTCCACCAACCAGGCATTGCTAGCACCAAGCGCGAAGCGCCGTGAGGTGTTGGGCGAGTCGCATGGAGGGTGAGCTGCATCCTGCTAAGAACCGCCTCTGAGGCGGACTTGCATATAGACGACAGCTTCAATGAGTTAATTTAATTTCTGGTGTGGCCACTTCCGGAGACAGCAATGGGTTTTACTATGTAACTGCCTCGCGGACGCCTTACCATATTAACACTACGTGATACGACCATTCCCCTTGTGCGGAACAAAGGTTCTCCACCCCGCACAAATGATCTACTCGACCGCCAGCTTTGGTGACCGCCAAAAAAAAACAAATAACAAAAAAAAACGCGCACCCGGTTGTCTAGCTCACGCCACGCGAGTGGCGTGTTTTACAGCGTCGTTGCCAAACCGACGCCAACCCAACCTATAAATATATCAGTATATTTATATGACGCATCGGGATACGACCCTCGGGGCGTCGGGGGGGGGGGGGCTAGGATGGCAGACAGCAGTCAGTTCCACGACCTGCTTTTTTTACAACCACGCAGCAACAAAATGTCGCACACTACAGTATGAATAGGCCTGGATGTCACGTGCGGCAGACAAGTGATATACACCCTGGTTGTCACGTGCGGACGAATAAGTTATATACTACCTTGGGATGCCTCAATGCGACAAAATGAGTGATACCATATACCTTTTGGATGTCGCGTGCGGCAGCTAAGTGATAAGTGATAACCTTGAAATGTCGCGTGCAACAAATACCGGTACGTCAATATTCGTATCTGCGAGTAAGCTACATGATAACCTTGGATGTCGCAAGCTGGATGTCGCATGCGACTAATAAGTGATGCCTTGGGTGTCTGTGCGACAATTGAGCGAAGCCTTGGATGCCACGTCCGACAAATAAGTGATGATGATACCCTGGATACTTAACATGTCGCTGTGCTATATATACGAGCGAGCGGTTTTAAGCTACACATGCTGCAGCTGAAAACCACCTTCGCTTTCGCGCTGCTACTGCCTGGCTACTGCATGCTACTGCCTGGCTACCGCGGCTACTGCCTGGCTACCCCGTGCTACTGCCTGGCTACAGCGATAGGATGCTACTGCTTGTGTTCTACCCCGTGTACTGCCTGGCTACAGCATGTTACTGCTGTGTTCTACCCCGTGCTCCTGCCTGGCTACGTACAGCTACAGGGTGCTACTGTGTTCTACCCCATGCTACTGCCTGGCTACAGCATGCTACTGCTGTGTTCTGTGTTCTACCCCGTGCTTCTGCCTGGCTACGTACAGCTAAAGGATGCTACTGTGTTCTACCCCGTGCTACTGCCTGGCTACAGCATGCTACTGCTGTGTTCTACCCCATGCTACTGCAGCTAAAGGATGCTACTATTAATACTGTGTTGTACCGACTTGCTACTGCTGTGTTCTACCGACTTGGTACTGCTGTGTTCTACTGCCTGGCTACGGCAGCGCAATAGGATGCTACTCTTAATACTGTGTTCTACCGGCTGGCTACTGCCGTGTGGTACTACTGCCTGCTACTAGCTACGTACAGCGTTGCAGTCTGGAGGGCTGTCTGTCTCTCCAAGTCTATCCAGCACCTCCCTTTGCCGGGCTCGACTACTTTACCACACCACCTGTCTTTGAAACGCTGCCTGCATGATACGTATTCGCTGCGAGAGCGGAAGCGAGATAGATAAATTGCCAGCCGCGTTGAAGCGCCGCCTGCCTCTGCTTATATTAGTATACATTCGGTCCTTATATTTTGAAGCAGAGTGATACCTGGTATACATTTCCCACTACAGATAAGAGCAATGTTGTATTAATAGTTGACCCCTCAAGATCTGGTTCCACGAATTTGGGAACAGATTGCTTGAAATTAGTGGAGGACGTTTGTTTTCAGTTCTTAATGGGTTATAGCCTACTCAGAACTGAAAAAATGTTCGACACTAAATCCAAGTAGTTTATCCCCAAATTCGTCGGACCAGTTCTTAAGGAGTTAAGGGCCCATATTAACGAGTATGAAATAAATTCAATTTGGAAAAATAAAAATTCAAATTCGCTTTTCATTGGTCAACACACGCACCAGCATCAAAGATTAGGATCTTGGGGTATAATCTTGGGTGGTGGTGCAGGTTCTGACCAATGAGAAGCGGATTTTTTTTTTTTTTTTTCCAAATTGATTTTTTTTTTTCTTCGTTAAAACCGGCCCTAAGAGCGCTTGTTTTGGCTTATATAGGGGTATACCCACTGTACCGGTGGCATACCTCCAGATCCGGAAATTTCTGTACGGATTTGGTAATTTATTCATGTTTTACTAGACTACCCAAAGCGGTCGGTCCTTACATTTCCTGGATATAGAGTCGTATCCTACACTGTTTTATAGATGCCCTCGGCGGTATCAGCTATTTACGGGGGGCCGTTGTGAACAGGGAACAAATGTTGTTGGTAAAAAAATAGGTAAAACATGTACCAGGTAGGTTTTTGTGTGTGCTGTTCAAAATCCTACCAGTATGTACTATGGTCCTGCGTAATACTGGTATTCTCCAATATACAGGAACACCCGCGCCATATATAACAGTAAGGGTAGGGGTGGATGGAATTAGTTAATTAATTACTTGAGCTATTCCGGGGGACCATAGTAAATAGGGACCTGTGGTACTCACAAATCCTGTATATTAACCTATTTTTAGTAACAATATTTGGTCCTATTAACTATGGCCCTCCGTTTTAGTGTGGATTAATTCATTTTGACACAAGAGGGACACGATATAGACGACTTTTTTTTTGTAATTGACACCCCCCCCCCCCCCCCCCCCCCCCCCCCCCCCCCCCCCCCCCCTCTTCCCTCTCTTTTTTTTTTCTCTCTGTTTCGGATCACTTAATGCACGTATTGGATTGGTTCAGGCCTCCTGCCTTGTGATTGGATGGCGTCTGTACGGTTTAACTGCTGGGGCTAACGTGCCCAGGATGCCCTCCCACCCCACCCGCCCACACACACACCTCCCATCCTCACCCCCCCCCCCCCCCCTCCCCGCTCCTCCTCCCTTCCCCCCCCCCCCCTTCTCCGCTGCCCCAGTAGCCTTTGCAGGTGCTCTTGACCCACAAACCGTATATTTATATTTACGTATGTACCTTGGTACGAATGCTTGTTTTTTTCCCTATTCCTAGCTATTATTAACAGTACGACGTAACACGTGAGGGTCAGCGGGTGGATGGTGGATTTTATCGTCGTGTACGATATTTAATGTACTCCTGTTCAAGCCTACAGCAGTAACACCTACCACAACGAGTGCCGAGTTAGTTGTACAAGGTGGTGGTGGTGGTGGTGGTACATGTATGTACCAAGTATATGCAATTAGTTACCAATTCCCCACCTTTCCCTCCAACTCTTTTTGTCACGTTTCGCGTGTTGAAAATGAAACCGCTGTATGCGTGTGTGTGTATTTTTCTCAAACGTTGATTCATTTTTATCTGAATTTTTATCACATGATAAAAATAAAAAAATACATATTTCAGGCGGCAAGGACCGGCCAGGAGCTTCAGGATCTCAAGAAAAAGTCTAACAGCAGCGGCTCCAGGAGTCGCATCCTGTGGCTCTTGTGGACGTGCATCCGTGTCGTCGGATCCTTCGGCTTCTTGCTTTTCGTGTATGTGTCCCTTTCTGAAGACGCCCTGCGATCGCGCGGCATCGACGTGCACCGGTTGGCCCACTAACGAGTAAGATATTAAAACAAAAAATAGGATGTTGGTTGACGGTCTGCTTGTAGTGTTGACGCCGTCAAGGACTGTGTTGAGGTGACCCGTCAGGGACATTGTTGACGCCGTCGAGGACAGTGTTGATGCCGTCAAGGACGGTGTTGACACCGTCAAGGCTTGTTTTGACTTAGTGTACTGCTGGCCTACTGTAAGTTGGACCCGTCAAGGCCTATTTTGACTTAGGGTGCTACTGTTCTACATTAGGTTTGACCCGTCAAAGCCTATTTTGACTTAGGGTGCTACTGTTCTACATTAGGTTTGACCCGTCGAGGCCTACTTTTGACTAAGGATGCTGCTGGTCTACTGTACGTTGGACCCGTCAAGGCCTATTTTGACTAAAGATGCTACTGGTCTACTGCAGGTTTGACCCGTCAAGGCCTACTTTTGACTTAGGATACTACTGGTTTACTGTAGGTTGGACCCGTCAGGCCTATTTTGACTTAGTGTGCTCTTGGTCTACTGTAGGTTGGACCCGTCAAGGCCTATTTTGACTTAGTGTGCTACTGGCCTACTGTAGGTTTGACCCGTCAAGGCCTATTTTGACTCAGTGTACTACTGGGCTACTGTAGGTTTGACCCGTCAAGGCCTAATTTGACTTAGTGTGCTACTGGTCTACTGTATGTTTGACCCGTCAAGGCCTAGTTTGACTTAGTGTACCGCTGGTCTACTGCCGTGTTGTTGACCCGTAATTCCCTCTTTTTGACTTTGTATACTACTGGTCTACTGCTGTGTTGTTGACCCGTCATTCCCTCTTTTTGACTTTGTATACTACTGGTCTACTGCTGTGGTGTTGACCCGTCAAGGCCTATTTTGACTTAGTGTACTCTTGGTCTACTGTACGAGGTTGGACCCGTCAAGGCCTATCTGGACTTAAGTGTACTCTTGGTCTACTGTAGGTTGGAGTCGTCGAGGCCTATTTTGACTTATTGCAGTGTACTCTTGGTCTACTGCGGTAGGTTTGACCCGTCAATGCCTATTTTGTCTTAGTGTACTCTTGGTCTACTGTAGGTTGGGCCCGTCAAGGCCTATTTTGACTTAGGGTACTACTGGTCTACTGTAGGTTTGACCCGTCAAGGCCTACTTTGGCTTAGTGTACTACTGGTCTACTGTAGGTTTGACCCGTCAAGGCCTATTTTGACTTAGTGTACTACTGGTCTACTGCTGTAGTGTTGACCCGTCAAGGCCTGTTTTGACTTAAGCGTACTACTGGTCTACTGTAGGTTAGACCCGTCAAGACCTATTTGGACATAGTGTACTACTGGTCTACTGTAGTGTTGACCCGTCAAACAAAGACGCCCTTGACGTGGCTTACTATACTAGTTTTAGTGCGGAAAAATCCTTGACGGCTGTCGGTCAGTCAAGGGGCAAAGTTTGACGTCAACCGACGTCGTCTTTTGTGCTATTAATAGAGAGCGCCGTCATCGCCGTACGTTGTCGTCGTCCGTCTTCTTCGTTGAGTTGAGAGTTTGTTTTTGATTTCGATGTTGATTTTGGCTCTGGTTTTGGTTTTTTATCTAGGTTTCTGGTTGGGTTGGCCTGGGTTGTTGGGTTGGCTTTGGTTGGTTTGGGTGTGTGTTTTGGTCTGTTCCAGATGGGGTTGGGTTACTACTGTGGATTGGTTTGGTTTGGTTCGGTCAGTTCGATTCGGTTCGATTCGGTTCGGTTCGGTTCGGTTCGGTTCGGTTCGGTTCGGTTCGGTTCGGTTCGGTTCGGTTCGGTTCGGTTCGGTTCGGTTCGGTTTTCCCAAAGGCCGTAGGCCGTAGCGGTGGGGAACGGGACGGGGCGCCGGCGGGGGGGGGGGGTAGAAGGGGCGTCGTAATGCACCCACACACGCGAACATACAGCACGGAGGCGTCCGGATAATTGCTGCTTTTTTGGAGGCTCGTGAGGCGAAAAGCAATCGACGTACATATACCTGGTACAGCACTTCGTATCGCTTTTCACTACTGCAACACATATTGTCTTGACACGCGTTTCAAGTAAACTTGTCTCTGAATTGTGGGTTGACTGGGTGGAGTTTCTTAATAGGGAGGTTAAACTCGCACCGTAGTGAGCTGTCGCGGGGTGACGCGATACGGCGCGGCCGCGCTCCGCCGAGCATCGGAGGAACGACAGTGAGACCGATTTCGGTGACCGATTTCAGTGACCGATTTCGGTGACCGATTTCGGTGGCCGATTTCGGTGACCGGGTTCGGTGACCGGGTTCGGTGGCCGATTTCGGTGACCGGGTTCGGTGGCCGATTTTGGTGACCGATTTCGTCGACCGATTTCGGTGACCGAGTTCGTTGACCGAGTTCGTTGACCGATTCGATGGCCGATTTCGATGTCCGATTTCGGTGACGGAGTTCGGTGGCCGATTTCGGTGACCGAGTTCGGTGGCTTATTTCGGTGTCCGCTTGGCTATATAGGGCGAGGGAGAGACAAGATAAAAGAGAATACGTGTACAGTAATCGCCGAGGGATAGGAGACGTGTAACGCGCGGAGGTTGACCCCCTTTTTTTTTAGTACTGCAACCCCTTTTGGGAGTGGGACAAACTACTTGAAATTAGTGTCGGATTTTTTTGTTTGTTTGTTTTTGCAGTAAGTGAAAGGGTTGAGAGCGCGCAATTGGCGGGCGGGGGCTGGCGGGTGGGCGGGTGAGACAAGGTCGTCGTTGACACGATTTCCTTCGTTCGATCGTTCGTTCGGTCGTTCGTGTGTTCGTTCATCCTTTCATCGTGCTAACTTCAACTTGGAAGCATGCAACGTCCGTGCCTTGCTGAGTGGTGGCTGCTTTTAGTCGAGCACGCAGCAACAACAGCAGCAACAGCAGCGAGCAAGCAAGCAGCCTTCGTGTAACCCTAAGTGGATAAGGGCCGTATGTACGTACAGCAGTAGGGTGGGCCTAGATTTTATCCGGACAACCTCCTGCCTGCATGCCTCCCTGCCTGCCTGCCTGCCTGTGAGGCCTTCCTGCCTGTGATAGAGATGGTACCAGCATTGAACAACGATGAGTACGTACATACAGGGTGTTGTGTTTTGCTCGGCACCTGTCTGCCTGCTTGCCTGTCCGCCTCTCTGCCTGCCTTCCTGCCTGCCCCCCTCCCTGCCTGCCTGTGGTGCGGTGTTTTTTGCCGAGCAACGGACGTATTATAGGGAGACGCTCGGGGTTTGAATCAGGCAGAAGAAGGGATCTAAAAGGCGACGCGTTGATGGTGTCGTGGCGGTGGTGGTAGTAATGGTAGCGGTCGTCGGCTTTCAATGCTCCGCTCGCTCGGGTTGGAGCTGCGCGGGAGGACAAGGCATGTTGAGGACGAAATAATGAAAGGAGGGGAGGGAGGGCACCAGGAGAGGGGGCGGAGGGGTCGTGGGGGGGGAGGAATAATGGCGCTACCGTTGTTGTGTCGGAAGTATTGTTGCGTGGATTTAACCTGCGTGCTTACCGGTGTGTTTGTTTTTTTTTTGCGTTTGGGCCTGCAATAAGTAGCCTTTTTTTTCTACGATTCGTTATTTTTTCTTATAAGGGACAGGGGGGGGCGGAGGGGGGTGGAGTTGGGCCTGTGGAGTGGAGCGAATCGTTTGGTTTTGCATGCATGCAGAAAGGCGTGTTCGCTTGCTTGCGCGGAATATAACCTTTGCTATGGGGTGCGTACTGTTTTTTTTTTTTTTTTTCGTTTTGTCGGCGGAGGGGCGAGCTGGCTGGATGTCGAAGATTGAACGGCTATGTACTCGTATACTACTGTATGTACAGTAGTAGTGCTGCTGCCTTTTGTTGTGGTTTTGGCAACAACAAAAAAAAAAGTGGCACAGCGGTTAAGTTGCATGCTCGTACGTCGTACGAATGTATAATATGTTTGCTGCTTGATGCTGTGGGTTTGGCTAAAACAACAAAAACGACAGCAGCAGCAGTTGGTTAAGTTTGCGTGCCCTCGCTCTCTCAGCGACGAGTGATAGTCGTTTTCGACCCCTTCTTGTTTTCTTGTGGAGAAAAGGCACTCCCCGCTCGGCGAGGACGAATGATGAGGAGCGAGGGGTGGGCTGTGTTCCCTGAGAAATATGGGTTTTCTTGCTCTCCCAAAACTCTCCTTTTTTTCCAAAAAACTACAAAAAAAAACTAAAACTAAAATTGTTAACAACCAATACTCGACGAACAAGCTGATTAATGATCGATGACGATGAGATGAGTTGTTGATCAGTAGGTGATGGAGTTGAAAAGAGCTGATGAATGTTACGAGACAAGTTGGTGAGATGGTGAATGATGAGATGATTCGATGAATGACTTCGGGAGGAAGGAAAACGCCGCGGCGCTTGTTTTTTTTTCTTTTACTGTTTTGTCATTCGTGTCCCACGTTTCGATATCTCAAGCAACACTCCCTTACAGTTTTTTTTGTTCACCTCCGTTGGGTCTCTCGTCTCTCGAGAAGTCCAAACAACCGCTCGCTCGTGCAACCAAGAACCGGTACGTACGAGCACCGTTCGCAAAAATTGCGCACAGACCACCTCTCAGAACAAGTGTGGGCTTTGACGGTACTGCTGTACAATAAATAGGCTTCTGTCGCCCAGCAGCGTTGTTTCACGGCATTGTTGAGGTCGGTGCCCGCCGCTGCTCGAAATTTCACAGGTCGGGTCGGGTCGGGTCGTGTCAGGTGTGAGCCGACCCGACCCGACCCGCCCCCACGTAACCGACCCGACCCGACCCAACCCGACCGGACCCGACCCAACCCGACCCGACCCGACCCGCGAGTTTTGTATGACCCGGGCGAAGCGTGCTACGATGGAGGTACTGTACCGTTTTTTGGCTGACACGTTTTCTGATTGACCTATTAAAGGCTATTAAGGGCTATTAAAGGCTCCTTCACCCAAATTCGTCGGAATCTCATTATCGCAATTATAATATTGTCCAATGTGTCGAGTACTTAATAAGCCATTCAGAACTGAAAACACTATCCCACACTATTTCCAAGCAGTTCTCATTATCGCAATAATATTGTCCATTGTGTACTCAAGAAGCCATTCAGAACTGAAAACACTATCCCACACTATTTCCAAGTAGTTTGTCCCCAACTACGTGGGACCAGTTCTTAAGGGGTTAATAAGCCATTATGGTATTGTTCATCAGTTTTTTTTTTTTTTTTTTTTTTTTCTACTCCTCAAGTGAGGTAGAGAGCCTCCTCGAGTGACCACTCTCGGAAAAATCATGGTGCACCTGCATGCAGGCTACCGTACGTACTGTAGCATGCATCCAGCCCGCGAAATTTTTTCCAAGAAATTTCTTCTCAAAAGGTTTTTTTATGTACGCGTAAGGCACTTACTTCGTGATATGTTTTCAAGTAAAGCCCCATCTCAAAAGGTTTTGTACGTAAGAAGTATGTGTAAGTACTCTTCGTGATTTTTCTCGAGTAACTAACTTCGTCTCAAAAGGTTTTGCACCTAACTAAGTAAGTCACCTTTGTGTGCCGGACCTTCACTCTTTCACCAGGCATGGCCGAAACTGCTCCCACCTACGTACGAGTACGATGTACCTGGCTATCCTTGCAATTGACGCCCGTAATACGTCGTACCGTGACGGATAATCGTTACTCCTAGTACAACTATTCACGTGCAGTATATAGCTTTTGGCACACGCGCACACCACCAGCGGCCTGCGCCAGCTCTCACACGCTATATACTGCTTGGAATGAGCCGCCTGGGGTGGGGTCATGGATGCATGTTTTTCATTCGTAGCGGTGCACACAAAAGGGTAAACACTGTTTATTTTTGTTGTTCTCCCTCCTTTCCTCGTACAAGTACGTAGTTAGACATTGATATCTCGCACGCACGCACGCACGCCAGTGGCATGCGCCAGCTCTCAAGGCTGCTTGGCAATGAGACTGGGATCACGGATGGTTTTCTAGAGGTACGACGAGTATGATACAACAAAAAAGGTCAAACTGTTTTGTTATTTTTTATGGTTCTTCCTTCTTTCCTCTTTTACACCCTTTTGAGTATACACACAATACGTCTTCTCACCGGGTCTGTCGATCGGCTCGCTCAATGCATTACCGACGGAAAATACCCCATACTGACCGTAACTGCGTACCGACCGACCCATACGCCTGAGCATAGACCACCGACCCGTGCCCGCAAAAACTACCAGCCGGTGGCTAAAGAAACTACTGACCGGTGGCGCCTGCAAAAATTACCGACCGGTGGTGCCAGCAAACTGCAAAAATTACCGACCGGTGGTGCCGGCAAACTGCAAAAACTATCGACCGGGTCTGCCTGCAAATAATACCGAACAGCAGTGGCGCCTGCGAAAACTATCGACCGGTGGTGCCTGCAAAAACTACCGACCGGTGGCGCCTGCAAAAATTACCGACCGGTGGTGCCGGTAAACTGCAAAAACTACCGACCGGTGGTGCCTGCAAGCACTACCGACCGATTATGCCTGCAACAAATACCGACCGGTGGAGCCTGCAAAAACTACTGATCGGTGATGATTTGCAGAGTCTACCGACCGGTGGTGCCTGCAGAAACTACTGACCGGTGGCGCATGCGAAACTACCGACCGGTGGTGCATGCAAAAACTACCGACCGGTGATATCTGCAGCAATTACCGACCGGTACCCTACAGTAGTGTCCGCAAAAACTTCGAACCGAACCGTTGTCTGCAAAGACGCCTGCAACAACTACCGACAGGTGGTGCCTGCAACAACTACCGACCGGTGGTGCCTGCAACAATACCGACCGGTGGTGCCTACAACAACAATACCGACCGGTGGTGCCTGCAACAACAATACCGACCGGTGGTGCCTGTCAAAGCTCTACCAACGAGGAGGCAAAATAGGGGTGGGAGGGGGGG
>MEHQ01000511.1:507404-531763 GCA_008828725.1 Saccharina japonica | reverse complement strand
GGGGCGGTGGGGGGGGCGGCAGCGGGGGCGGCGAGTGGTGGTGGCAGTTGTGGTGCGGCGCCACCAGCGGGAGATGGGTTGTTGACTTGCCTAGCGGAGACGCCCCTGGCGCCGTGTGTAGGCCTGGGGATCGTGCGGTCCGTCGATACGGAGAAACGGTTTTTTTATGTGCTGACCCCCGAACCTGTCGAGGTGTTGAAGGAGGTGAACGTGTTGGTGGTGGGCTCGCTGCAGCTGCCGATGGTAATGCTGTACGACCCGAGCTTGTGCTCGCACCCGTACTTTTCTTCGGAGACCGTCGGGGGTGAGGTCATCAAGAGCCGCAATTACTTGTTGCGTAGAACAGGGCAGCAGCCAGGGTAGTTACTTAGCGATATCTACTCTGCATATAGGCGTGTGTTTTTTTTTCCTTGCCTGCCACCACAACATCCTGCCTTTGGATATAGCGGTTCAAATTTTAGTGGTGCAGACGTGTGCTTGGAATGCGCGAGATGAGGCAATGGGCTGGCTCCCTGGCGTAAATATTGCCGGACCGTTGGTTGCGATAGTTGTGGCGTTCGATGCGCTCCACGGCGTTTTTAAGAGTATGTAGCCTTGTGGTCGGGGGGGGGAGGGCATCGAGGTTTTCAACAACGCTCGTAGACGCTCCCGGTAAATTGATGTCGTGAAATCTTCGTCATACATTCAGCCTCACGCAAGATTAAGTTTTAAGGGGTGATTTTTCGTTGTGTTATGGGTATCTCCTGCGTGAGCGAGAACTCTGCGCCGCCTCAAGAGAAGGCCAATGCAAGAACCAAAATATTCATCTCTTCATATTCCATTCTCGCTGCACAAGCCGCGTCAAGGTCGTGTGGGTGTTTATTTTCGAGCAGCAAGACAGAACAGGGCCGGTGCCCGCTTTTCGACGCCCTTGACGCCCTTGTATACCTGCACAATGCTCGACCAATTCAATGCGCTTTCACCTGCTCTCCGTCCCCAACTGACAGAGTATATACATGTGCGTCACACGTTTGGCCTTATGTTGTACTACAGCTGTACATTGAGAAAAAAAACGTTCCTTGCATCTGTCGTCTGTCCCTTTGGATTGTTGCGAAAAGTCGACGGTGCCCGCAGTTTTCCTTCTGGTCATTTTTTTTTCGAAACTGGACGTTTCTGACTGGTGGAAAACCAAATACCTTTTCTCTGGTTGCGAGGAGTATTTTCCCGCTCTCAGGTTCATGTCTGGGTTTGATCGTGCGCCTATTCTGGGGGGAGGGGGCGTAGTATTCCGAGCTCACGATGAACTCCCCCCTCCCCCTCCAAAAACAAAAACAGGTACTGCGTACCCCCCTGCGTTTAATGAGCCCATTATTGGTTCTGACGTACAATGTTTATGTTCTCCCTTGATAGTGCGACACACCCTCCGTTGTACGCAACGATTTCAAAAACCGACATATAGATTGTTACTGGAAACAATTAAACGAAAATTCAATTGACGGCGGTAGGATATGGTTACCGTTATATGTATAGCTAACACTAGGGGACGCGCGGAGTGCGGAGCATTACGTATTGAAAGCGACCGACAACAACGCGGAGGGTTGTTTCACATTTTATCAAAGGTGGGTGTCGCCTCCTTATAATACCAAAGCAGTCGTCTAAAAAAAAAAGGGTTTCAACGAAATAACCGACAGAGGCGTCGCGGCGGGTTAATTTATTTTTGGCACCCTTGATTATTTTTGTAACCGCCAACACGCATCATTACACCAGCGGGAAATCGCCACGGGGTCAACGCAGCCGACCTTATGTTTACGTACGTACTGTACGTAGCACTATCTATCTGATATGGCATCACTTTTTATGCTTGACTGTACTTTTTCGCCCGGTGATGCAAACAGTTTTATTGCTTGTGGTTACACAATGTTGCTTGTCATTACACGTGACAAGTACTGCTGTATATGATCACCCCGTACACCCGAGGACACCGCCCCAAGTCGCACAGTAGGGGGTAGTAAGCCGTCATAAGCCTGGTGGAAAGCATATTATCGGTCAACAGACCAACCATTCCAATCCAATCTCAACAATCGCCTAATCCATGTGGAGTCCCGCTTCAGGTCCTCGCGGCTGCCAACTGTATTTGGTTGCGCCGTGCATCGTTGCCATCGCGCGGTTATAACAGGGGGGTGCCTCGCACAACCCGAGTGAACCATTTCGTAGGGCAAATCACGGCGGGGCCTATCGGTGATGCTATGCTGCACGAGCGAGTGGATGGCCTCGCGCTGTCTCTCCGATACGTGGGATGTGTGGATCATGTACTGCTGGCTTTTTTATCTACTTCCTCGTCTTGGGTTTGGTAGCATCTACGGCGTAAATATTAACAGACGCTCAACGGATGTGGAGGGTTCATCGCCATCTTACAAGAAGAGGACGGGGGGGAAGGGGGGGGGGGGGTCGATATTGTGCCCATTTTATGATTTTAGTTTTACACCGGATACAAAGCCCGTTGCTAACTATCAACAACCTCGTCTTCGCCTATACTGTCTGTATGCGTGTTGAGTGTATTATACCGGGAATAGAGACGATTCAGAAGGTGGGATGGTACAAACCTCAACCGTGGTACCGAGAGGGCCGAGGGGATCATACGGGGGAAAATATCCCGCCCTGCCCTTCCCCACTCCATCGGCCCCGCCACTTAGTTTCCACGCGACCGAAGGATCATTATGTCACGAAAACGCCTCAGCCACCGCGCACGTGTGCCACGTTATCAACCCCGCCTTTTATGAGAACTGCACCTCTCATTTTTGGGTACACGTCACTTGAAATTAGAGCTTCAGTAAACATCATATCATCGTATTGTATGCAGATGTTTCTGCAAAGGGCAGCAGTCCGTGGTGAAAAGGTTCACCGCATTGATTTGGCATTATTTTGATATCCATTGGAGAGAAGACGTAAGATGCGAGGCATCCGGATAATAAGAGCTAAGATGCGAGGCATCCGGAAACCAAGCCCGTCCGTGAGTACCTTTGCTTGACCAACCCGAAAAAATGAAGCCTCTCTTATCCCCTGCCACGTCCCACCGCGGACCATCTCCACCACCAGTTGACGTGGCACGACATACGCTCCTTCGTCCGGGCAAGGGCGCGACGTGCTACAGATTTATGCTCGCCCTTCACTCATTCCTTAGCCGTTTCCGACCCGCTTTACCCGGTTCGGGCCCGCTCTGCAGACATTTGAAGCTAACATTATTAAACGATATTATAGGGGTGGCTGTGAATCGGAGCGAACAAGTGCGATCGGATTTTAAATCGCGGTGGTTTCAGCACGAAGCCGATGAAAAATATGTTTTGTAAAATTAATCGGCCTGCTCGATTTTCAAAGGAAATCGAACACTCAAAGCGAGCCCCCCCCCCCCTCTCCCCCACAAGCGGCTCTTAGTATATAGGATGTAGCCCACCCTTCATGCGACTCGCCCAACACCTTGCGCTTGGTGCAATGTCCGTCTGGTCCGTGAAAACCCGACGCGTGCTCAATCCCGGCATTGTAGGGGATGCGAGGACACCCCTGCCCCCCCCCACCGGGCCGTGGTAAGAGACCAATATAGCCGGTAAATGGCGTTGCGATTAACTCGTAAACCGATTGCAACCGTTTTTTGCGACCTTTCCGACGCCGATTTGAATCGGCTGAAATTCACAGCTCATTTTTTTTCAAGTATTTTGTTCTGACGACGCTCTCGAACCAATTTCCACCGACACGTCGAAATCTCATTGGAAGTGAGTGAGTGGGGCGAAAGACGGAGACGCAGCCGGAAAAGCACTTTCACATGTCTCACCACTGCTTGCTGTGCAGTCGTAGTGCAGTCAGTTACCGGCAATATTTTACGGCGGTCAGAAAAGGAGATTTCTTTAGTGTACACGTACCCAAAACACAAGACTAAACCCTTTGACAGGAGCGCAAAGGGATTCATAATTTTATAACAGAACGGTACCGCGGGTGATTATCAATATTTTTTTGTTGCGGTTTCAACGATAAAAACGACGGCAATAATCTTCTGAGAGTAGAAGAGGTTGAAGAATTTTCCAGGAACCATTTGTCTGCATCACAGGATGCGACGTCACATACCGAAGGCAGGTACACCATGTCAGGTATGGTGTAATGATGGTATTTTATCGACAATCTCGATTGTGTTTTGAAAATGGGGTTCAAGTGGGTAAAGCCTGTTGCCGCGAACGTGCACGAAGGTCACCAAGATAAGGACGCGAGTATATGCCGGGATAGGCTACCACTACAGGCAGGTACCAGGTATAGTGTGATGATGGTATTTTACCAACATCTAGATTGTGTTTTGGAAATGGCTTTCATGGGTACATTGGAACCGGTTGCCTCGAACGTTTAAGAATAAGGTCAACGAGATACCAACACGTGTATGCCGGAGATCGGCCTCTGTAGTGCAACGTTGAACTCTTGCGAAAGCTAAAAAGCCCGCAGGCGCAAAATAGACATGTGGAAGGGGTACGTATATACGAGCCCTTTGTCATCAGGTGAACTAACGGAGATATAAAGGCAAAATAAAATGACAGCCCAGAAAACGACGTGAATTTCTTGTCTCGCGTGTGTACTGCATGAACATGAGGGGGGGGGGGTAACCGAGATGACTCGTAGAGTTCCCGACACCCAGGATGCCTAAAAACGTTTTCGGGTCAGATGGAGATCAGCAGCTATATACGTAGGAAACAAGAAAGGAAGGCATGATAAAACCAATCAACCGAGAGAACAACCTCGTTTAGAGGGCCTTCAGCGAGGAGCAACGTTCAAACATGCTCGACTCGCTGTGGCATTCGATCACCGGGATAAAAAAAGAAAAGGCCGATATTGTGAGGATGTTAGCATGTCAAATTAGGTCTCCAACAGAAAAGCTTCGGACTAAACTAAAACCAGCGCTCAACAATCCATTATAATGGGGGAACGTCCGCAGACCAATCTCCCCTCCCGCCATTCCGCAGACGCAACCGATCCCAAAAAAATCAGAAAAAGCTGCGCACGGAACCGGCTGCGAGCTGAAACACCCAACGCCTCTCTCACAAAAAAAACACCACGCAACCCCCACCTCCCGGCCTAAACACCCCATCCCTCCCATAAAGAAGAAAAAAGCATGAAAAAACTAGGAAAAAGGGGCACGCGGTATTTTTTCTAAGCAAGAAAAAAACGTCCAAGACAACTACTGTAGCTACTATAGCTGACACGCCTATGAGAGCAGCACCAGCACCAGCAGCAACACTAGCAGTAAGTAGCTTCAGCCCGGTCGCAAAGCGGTGGAACCCCTTCCTGTTCAGAAAGGACCACACGACCGCTCTAACGCGCGCGCTGGCGCATCTTGCGGCGCTTGCGCCTCAGGCGGCGCATGCGCTTCTTGCGCCACTTGGCGCGCATGCCGCCCTTGACCCCGAAGAGGAGGGTCAGGGTGTCGGCCTCCTCGATGCCCGCGTCGGCGAGGCACCCGGAGTTCAGCTGCACGCCTCCGTGGTTGAGGCGCATGAGGGCAGCCGGGAGGTACTCCTGGCTTTCCACCGCGGCCTTGACGGCTGCCACGGTGGTGGCGGGGGACACCTCCAAGGGGAGGCTGGCCCCGCCGAGGGTTTTCACGAAAATCTGCATGTTCGCCTCTGGATGCTCAAAGCCTGCAAGAACGGTTCCGGGGGAAGCGGGGTGGGGCCTGGGGGCCGGGGACCGGGGCGGAGGCAAAGCTGATCGTATGCTGTAAAGCCGCGATGCGCGGAGGCGCGGGCGGGCCGTGTGGGGGGGGGGGGGGGGGAGGCGTGGACGACTTTTAAAAGACATGCAAAAGTTTTGCGACACAAAAATACCACGCAATCGTGGCCCCGTTTTTTTAGTGACAAAACTGCTTGGAATTAAAGTAAAAAATATCATAGGTCGATTTTCATGCCACACGCATGATTTTTTTTTGTCCCAGCCACATTTTGTCCATAATAACAGCGGTAAAAAACGGCGACATATTGATCCAACCGCCTGCTGAAGCAAGCACTCGACATTGTTCCGGGTAGTTTTAGTTACCAAGCGGCTTTGTTGTCATACACGCAACGAACGCGGAGCCAACAGCGTCTACACCAACACCGCGCGGGTGGAGTGATAAGTGGTGACTGGCGGGCGGTTGACACATACATAGATCGTTTTGAAAAAACAACGCAATGACAATGCCTCACTAATCTTTGGTTAGACCCTTCAACCTTCAATCCTCACAGCAGCAGTATAAAATAGTTTTTGCCAATATGTTGCGTAATGTCCGGAAACCATTTTAAAAGAAAATTTGCCCGATGCCTTCGCTACTCCAACACCCGTTGAGCCCTTAACTTTCTCCTGAGTTCAACCTCATTCAGTAAGAGTTTATGTATTATCCCCTAGCCGATTAGGCCTCCCTCGTACAAACTTTTTCAATCGTACCGTTCCAAAAACATCACATTTCCTTGGATCAATATTTTCCAAATGTCGTTCAAAATGTCACCAAATAATTTTAAAGTGTTGGTAAATGCTTACGAAGCGCATACAGCAACCTAAACGCCGACTGTAGACCCTCGGCTTGGCCATGCATGGAAACATGGAAACTGCTTTCCAACCAGGCTCGTCGAAACGACACGGGCCAATTTTAATCCACACGAGACCGACAACACGTGAAGCTGGACGGTAACAACAACGAAAATGGGTGCGTTGGAAAGGTCTCGTCGAGATCTCTTTCCATAGACAGATGCATCTCTCGCTCTCGCGTTCGCACCCACCCTCCCCGTTGTGGAGCAACTCAGCGTGGAAATTAGTGCCAGGGGGGGGGGGGGGGGTCATGTGTCTTGCGTGTTACTCTGGTATCATATCATACGTACAACGTACAAGGTACACATAAAGGTGTGGTCGGCGGTACAATAGTGGGCAACACGCAACACGTGTCCAATGGTGAAACCCGCATTCCTGAACGTGGCTGGCGCATGTTCCTCACGAACGCCCGATTTATGCTTGCTCGTAAAGTATGTTCGAGGCAGACGTTCAATTCAGCCAGAGTTTTTTTAATGACGGGACGTCCAGCTGCCAAGATGTACGAATACGTCCAGCAGTCAGGCAGAGGCTTGGCCCGGCAGAGGCGTGAGAGATCATTTTTGCTTTTTAGAAACTCGTACGAGTATAGTATACGAGTAGCATCTCCCCAGGTTGAGCTTGGCATGGAGGGTAGTTTGGTACTGCTCAGTCCGCTTTCCGAATACGTACTTGGAAGTGGTAAAAGCTCTAAAACGCTGCCTGTGGACATGACTGCTACCTGTGTTGTATGATGTGACGCGAGTGCGTATAATAAATATCTTGTGGACGAGGGAATATCTGGCAAGCGTGCGGGCAAGTCTATAATCAGACGGGACAGAAAACGCCAGCCATCTACCAATCATATCGCTTTATTAACGGGAGCCACCACAGCCATCTACCAATCAAATCGCTTTATTAACGGGAGCCACGCGAAATCACGCCGCACACAAGAAGCCCACAGCACGCAAACACCGCATCACTCACGCGACAGCCATGCGACGATTGACCTTCGATCTCGACAAATACCCATCCCACGATTAACCCACTTCGTACCGGGCATGAACAGTGAATCTACATAACGATCTCGAAGGTATCATTGCGACCCGTAGTCTAGGAGGCGAGAGCTTGCCTGCCGCGTCCTATGGTCTTCGTCTGAACCTTCAAAAAGTTCTGTTTTTGGCCATCGGAGAGGAATCGAGAGTTTTTTCGTCTGTTTCCAACACATTGGCTGCCAAAATCAGTTTTATCAGACGCCTGGCCGGCGCCCGCCACATACCATCCACCGAGAGGGGAGCACTGTAACACTAGCGTGGGTCGGAGCCTCTAAACAGCACGATCCGTTCAAATTTCATGACGCAGTCGCTGTGTTTGTCGATCGATGTCAAACATGAAAAACGGTACTTTTCTTGCGCAACCGCGAGTGATCAAGATTTTTCATCGTCTGTTTTCTACACACCAGCGGCCGAATGTTTTTTTACCAGACGCCTGACCGGCCCACGCCACGTATGACCGACCAAGGTATGAGCACTGTAAGACTAGGATGGGTCGGAGCCATTAACCAGCGTGATCCGTTCAGAGCTCATGACGGGGTCGTTGGATTTGTCGATCGATGTCTACCGAGGATTCTCATAAAAGAGCTGTCTCCTGAACCTGCCAGAACAGGAGTTTCATGAGTATTGCGCGGGCTTCGCCCGCGTAATTAAAGTCCCCGTGAGCTGTCCCGTAGCATTAAAAATTTGCCAAGCGTGCGCGAGGCCTGGTGCCAATCTGATCGACAACATAATCACCGTTTGGTCTCTGGTGTGCATATCACACGGAGATTATATTCACGGCCAGAGTGGTTTGTGTACGTAAACACGAGCACTCGATAAATTTGTCTCTTTTCAGCAAACACGAAAAAAACCTCGGCTCGATTCTATCATTTTGCGGTCGTCGTTTGGCCTTGCAACACGCAGCAGTGCACCGCGGTTGCACCGACTTGGCACCGAGTGCCATATGACGTCGAAGCAGAAACGTGGTACATATCTTGCTAGCCTAGCGTCTGGGGGAACCCGCAGAGCCGCACAGCGCTACCGAGGGCAGCGCAACCAACATCGGCAGCCACGCAAAAAAAAAAAGGCTTTCGAACACTCCCAACAACCCTCTCTTGTGAGCACAAACAACGAATCGTGCAACAACCGAAACAAACAAACCCCCTCGAGACATCAAACGCGTGGGGGAAGCGCATCTTTTCGCTTGCATCACTCTCTCTGAACCGCGATGGATCAGCCCGGCTCAAGCCAACGCGGGTATGAATGTGACAGCGTTTGGCGACGAACATTGTCAGATCTCGAGGGAAAGGATTGGTGGCAAAACACACCGAAGCACCAACAAAGAAATAGACGCATGAACCAAGGCAACGGGCGATCAACCCACTCCCGCGAGACGGGAGCACAACGCTAGATCTTCGTGCAGGCCAGAAGGGGTAGTCTGCGACTCACCGGTCTTCGCCAGCTGAGCAGTCAGCAGAGTGACCTCCCTCCGCTCCGCGCCACGAAAATATTTTCAGGGTTTCATTAAAATGTTTAGGCGTTGTTGTAAGGGGTCAGGGTTTCCCGTGGAGGCGTTTTGGTTTTCTTTAACAGCATACAGCACCGCTGTACCGTTCTGTGCTGGGCGAGGTTCCCACGCTTACGCTTATACTCTTCGATCTCAGGTTCTCAGGCTGCCATGTGGTGGAGAGAGGGCCGCGCTCTGGCGGTGTCTGTGCTGCACATATCCACGACTTTAGTGCTAGCATGGTCTCCTTCGATCGGGATTCGGAGTCCAGCAGAGTCTGGTCGAGTATGGTATGATGCCGCCGCCGTCGGTCGTGCACAACATGGAGGTTCCGGATCAAAACCCTGGAGATGGTCAACACGGAGGAGATCAAGCTCTGCTGTGGCCAGCGCCGTCGATGCTAAGGTGCAGACATCACCTCGTGGAATGGTTGCTTGCTTTGCCAGTCGATGTGAACTACAAGGCTCGCAGTTGTTAAACCACAGCGATTGAAACCACCCTCGATCCTCGAGCACATGACTCAACGTAGGCTGACACGGCAAGAGAGATCACGATGGTCGTAATTATACTCATCTCCAAATACGTAGCAGGGTGGACGGCTGTTTTGCAAGTTTGGAAACCTCAGGCAGAGCATGAAGCACACCCCCCCCCCCCCGCGTCCGCGCGGTGAATAAACTCTGACCCCTCTTACCACCTGCGTTGACTTTGTTAGAGACTCTCTCATAGCGCTTGGACTGCTGTCAATTTGATTTATTCGAAAACGAACTGAACTGACTCCGGGCGGAGTTATTTCACTTCTGTGATGAGAACCTCTGTTGTGAGTATTTTTTCTTTTACGTACTGCTGTACATTCGTAATTCGTGGGGAACACATGATCCCTCATCCGTCAACCCTGTACCTATACGTACGTCTTTCATCCAGCACGCCAGCACAGCAGCACAGCAGCAATAACATTTCTCTCGCAATCGCCCTTACGTACGTAGACTACGACTACTACATATATACTGCTGTACGTTCGTCGGTTGGCATGGCAGCAGGCATAAGCTCGTGCCGACAAACTCTGTGATCGCCCCCCGGGTGGTCTAGTGGTTAACCTCGAATACTACGTACCACAGGTATATACTCACTCGTACTCGTAACTGGTACGAGGAAGGTTCTTACACCAGGCACGTACCAGGTATACCAAGGGTATACGAGTATACCAGTTATGTATTATGAGGTTGAGGTCGAGGGTTCGATTCTCCGTACGTACGTACGTATACATGAGTATGGAGTTTTTATTCTCTAATGAAGCCAACTGTCGAAAGCGCCTTTTTGTAGCGCCGGTAGGCACAATTCGAAGCGAGTCGACGAGGGAAGAAAGTGTTGGAATTATGTAATCTCGCGATAAAAATGCAAGGCGCGTACCGTACGTACGTAGTGGGGAGGAGGGAGAAGAACCTACCCAAGCGACCCCGGATCTGAGTTACGAACACGACTACGAGGAGGGAGAGAGAAAAGAAGGGCGAAGATAATTAATGGGATATCAAAAATTAGATTGAAAGTAAATGGTACCTCGCCCAGAGCTTTGAGCGGCCGCTACCGCTGCTGGCGTATCATTAGTCTGGGCTGCTGCTGCTGCTGCTGCTGCTACTACTGCTTTATAGTCGTCCGAGGGGCAGGCGGTAGTGGTTGGTGTACTGCTGTAAGCGGTACCGCAGCCGTTGAGGAGTGCGCTGACTCCTTGCTTCGGGCTTGCCTGCCTGCTTGCCTGTCTACCTGTCTGCCTGCCTGCCTGCGTCACGTACACTGCGCGCGGAAGGACCTCGTTTTTTTAACATGGTGGTTCAACTTGTGCTGCCCCCACTTCCTCAGTGCCTCCCAAGTCTCCAGTACAGCAGCACAGCAGCAAGTACTACGATCGTAAGTACTAGAGAAAAAAAGGGCAAATGCCAAAATCAGGTATACCTGATCCATTGGAGCCAAAATCAGGTACATACTAAGGGCCATTCCTAACGAACGAAAAAAATCACGATTCGTGAGGTTTTTGTCGTGAATCGTGATTTTTTTTGTCATGATTCACGACAAAATCCTCACGATTCACGACATCAATTTTTTTACAACTTCCTTAAAAAAAACAAAATCACGATTCATGACATTTTGTCGTGGCTCGAAATACGCTGATCAAGGCACTACGTAACCCACCCGACACCAACGGTATCCGATGGCCGGTATAGGGGCATTGCAGACCCTGCTTCGTACGACGACTGTGGACAGCGAGCGGCTGCCTAAAGACACTGCTGGGTGCGGACTAACGAGCACGATGTGGCCTCCAAATCTCGAGGCGGAGGAGACACAGCGTGAAGAAAAAGCAGAAATATTCTGAAAATCCCACGGGCCAAGCAGGGCAGACGACATGTCAGAGAGATTGGAACCTCGCGCGGACCTGGCTTGGCCGATGGCACTTGAGGTTGGAATATCACAGGCCGGGTTAGACCTTGGGCAGCGAATTGAATCACGGGCCGGGTCGGGCGCGGCCGGCCTGGCACGGCCTGGCCGTCACCTAACTGCGAGAGTTGGCCCCACCCTCAAATACCGTTGGATTTGAAATATCGGATTTTTGACAATTTGAAAATATCACGAAACGTGACGAAAAATCACCTATTTGCGTTAGGAAAGAAATCTCACGAATCGTGATATTTTCGTCATGCCAAAACATCATGAATCGTGATTTTTTTTTGTTCGTTAGGAACGGCCCTAAAACGAAGTAAAAAACGCGCGCAACGAGCGGTGTTTTGTCCATGAAAAGCCCTAAAGTTTACCAGGGGTAGCTTGGGGGTAGTTTTGTTTTTGAGCCTGAATATCAGGGGTAAATGTGCGGCCTCCAAAAGCTTACTATTAATAGTTTCTGTATGGCCCTTCATGTACGTATTCATTCGTTCGTGGGTGCTTTCATTGCTTTCGTGATCGCACTCACTCTTACGACGAATACTTACTTCTGTATTGAGTGTTGTACACTATGATATTATAGGTATGTATATAGTACGAAGCCACATTGATAGCACACGAACAACACATCGAGTTGAATTGAGATTGAACTGCTCGCTTTCCGTATCGTGTCAGCAAGCAGCAGTACCTGGTATCTAATAGCGGGAAGCGGGAAGAGGCCTCGGACGGAGTAGCCTCATACCAGTACGATTTTGGAAAGAGGCCTAGCACGATGTGAAGAAATACACCAGTCAGATACCTCGACCATCCTCGAGGAACCGCTTTAACACGCGGCGGCACGAAGTTCCTTTGCTGTACGAGCGTACATATACTATTATTACGAAAGCTGAGTCGATCTCGACGCGGCAAACAAACTACAGTCTGTAACCATTGTGCTGTACATACCTGGTACGCGGGTATCATATGTTCTGAATATCGTTGTTGTGGCGGGTCGCATGTACATACATATTATAATAGTGTGTGGTGATGTCTTCGTGTCGCGACGTATAGGAGACAGTGTACGTATGGCCTCTGATTGGCTCAAAATGCGCCAAAATCAATTGGAAGCTAGACAAAGTAGACAAATCCAGGTGTACCTGACACTTCAATGCCAAAATCAGGTACGATGTGAGGCTGGCCAATGGCAAGCGTCCTAGCGTGTGATTTGTACTTGGTTTTAGTGTTGTACCTGTTTTTGGCACCAAAGTGACCAGGTATACCTGATTTTGGCTAAAACCCGAAAAAAACTCCGCACTCCCATAAACGAGGAAATGTTATAAGGATTGGGCTGGGTAATCGGTCGATATTTTACCCCTATAGCTCAGTAGGTAATACCCTCACATTTGACGTCGTCGAGGACACGGGTTCGAATCTCACTTCGAACGTTTCTTTTATAGAAACGCTTGCGCGTGCGTCCCTAAAAAACACGTCTCCCTGGTTCCCCAGGTATTGAAACGAAGCGGGTAGGTCAACGTACGGCCGTATACGGTACCGACGTCCAAAAGATCCCGCCGTTCAGAGGGGGAGAGAGTGTTACAAGGATTGCCCTGGGCTGGGTATTCGATCGATCTTTTACCCCTATAGCTCAGCAGGTAATACCCTCACAGAAAGAAGCCGCACCCTCACATGTAGAGAACTATACTATGCTACCTATATAGTCTAGGGCTCTGCTTCACCATTCCCTGCTGCCGCGAAACCTGATCCCACGCCGACTTGATCCCACACACTAAGCCTGGAAATCTGGTAAGCCGTCGGCAGGGCCCACCAAAAGCCCTGGTCCCACAAAACCACCCAACATCGAAAACAGCAAGCAGCACAACACCCGTACGTACGGCGCGGGGTCGAGGGTTCGTGATGAGCCCTGCCGGCGGCTAATTGATTTTTCTGAAGTGCAGTGTTGGAGGACTCTTGAAGGTCCCGGTGTGATCAGGTCAGCGCGGGCGCGTGGGATCAAGAGTGTCATGCAAGCGGGAGCAGGCTGCTTGTCATAGAAGCAGAATCCTGGCATAGCGTACCTGGTAACGTGTAGAAACTACTAACTGCAACTGCTGCAACTAGAAACTAGTTTGGGGCTGGTCGTTTTTTCTTCATTACGGTAGACCCTAGTAAATAGGACCTGCGGTACAGACGAAAACCTATGTATTTACCTATTTTTACTCGTAACAATGTTTGGTCCTACTGTATTAACTATGGTCCTTCGTAATACAGTAGTAGCTTTCAAGAGCTTTACTATACGTGATGTTCTTGGTTCTTGCCTGGTGGCTATCGTACGTATATACGAGTGTACAGCTGGTATGAGGAACGAACACCTACTACTGCTGTGTTCTCCCTTTTTAGCTTGCGACTTGCGAACCCCCCCCCCCCGGATTTCAAAGCCAACCAGAATCCCGACGGGGGGCCTTGTATGTATATATATAGAACTCTGCTGCATCTGCTGCTGTACCGCTAGTTGCTGGTAGACTGTCTAATGGGCGGATGCGTTTGAAATCCAAAGGAAGTTTTCGAGGGATGATCGGCTGCTGTCTGGATCAGCTGCTACTGCTGCTGCTGCTGTGATGCCGAGATTGTATGCGATGTGGCTCGAGGTGGCAGCTACTGTAAATCAAACATGAACGTTCAAGTTCCCAGAGCAACAGATGGGTTTTCAATAAATGGATCCACAGCAGTAATCCCGAAGCAAAAACAATTGCACACGCTGGTTGTGCGATGTTTCCATTTGTCGTCCTCGAATGCATAATGTGCACACGCACAAGATGCACCGTGGCACGAAGCAACGAGCTCGAAGCGTGACTGCTGTTACACGCGAGGATGGCCGAGGCGCGAGGTGACCAGGTGGTCGGGTGACCACGCTCGAGGTGCGAGCTGCCACACACAACAGCAGAGAAGAAACATGCCAACACATGTTGTGCTCATTTTTTTTTGCCGTGTGTGGGATTCCATTGTCCTGCTTGGCTTTAGTCTGTACGTACAGCTCGGCGGAAGGCCTCCCCGCGATTACTCTGCCAGATTGATGCGACTTTGAACGCCCAGAACACGCGTGTCGCGGAGCTCGGCCAGGTCCCAAACGTAAGCCGTATGAACACCCCGGGCCCCCTGCGTGCGCCGCGGCCGAGAGAACGAGAAGAGACCCCCGGCCGGAAGGAAAACAAACGCCGATGTGCAAAATAAGTGCATTTCATACATACACATATATACCTGGTATCAGGTATATTGTAGGAGCCTGGCAAAAAGTTTTCTGCGGCAGACGCCCCAGCGAATCGAAGGACCAAAACTGGGAAATGGGAGCGATCCCAAGACCATGCTGTACCTGATATACCGTAGGCTGCTGCAGCACATGGGAAGGGCTGGCCGAGTGTGTTTGGAAATACCGGGGAAATATGGAATAGAGGGCTTGATTTTTAGATAGTGTGTATATAAATTATATGTACCAGGTACCTGGTATACAACAGCAAGGATAAAATACATGCGACGGCAGCGGTGGAATTAAATTACCGACAACCATGACGGAGATGCCCGATTTCGAATACAGCTCTCTCTCTATATATGTGCACAGCTACAACAGCAGTATGATACATACAGTGCTGGTCCCGATATAAGGTGACATTATATAAGGCGACCACGGCTTTAAGGCAACCTGTATCGGCTTGACACAACTATACAGAAGCCGCCATATATAGGTACTATACCTATATTAGGCGAGTCACGTCATGTAGGTGCTGTACGTATCGATATAAGGCGGGTGGTCACCGTATTGGGATGACTTCAACACAGAAAAATAAGTACCAAGGCACCCTGAGCCCCCCCCCCCCTCGCGAAACAAGCAATCCATTGTTTTCGCAAAACTGCTACCAGGTACAGCTCTCGGTGCAATGTGTGATTGTTGAAATGTTTCGGTGCCCTTCGGCCAGTTGGAAGAGTCCGCCGAAGCCAGCAACAAGGATGAGACTTGCCGTGCGTTGCGCGGGCCAAAACTGCAGTGGTGGCTTTCACGGCGGCATATCTATGCCTAGAGGTCGACCAAGCACGTAAAGTTTAAAGGTTCCACGCAGTACAGCAGAAGAAGGGTCACTAACATGCTATACATGTACAAGTTGCTCGTTCTTCTTAGTAAATAGGGCTGTTACTAACCAAGAACTTTTCCCCTGTTTTTTCTTGAAAAAACAAAAAACAGGGAAAACAGGGAAAACAACAACTAAACATCTCCCTAAATCAATAAATTAATAAGAGGCCAAAAAAATCGGGAACGCTTACGTACAAAGCTTTCCTCTTTTAGGAAATTATAAAAAGCAGAAACAATAACTACAGGAAACGAAAAAAACGGGATGATCAGATAATTTAGCTCAAGATATTCTTCGATAATATCGGTCCATATATAACAGGGTAACAACAATGGATTTTAGAATTTGGCTTGTTTATTTTTGCGTAAGGTTTGCCTTCTCGAATACACCTTGCCTCATACCGCTGCCGTAAAAGTATGTGTAATATGATACTATTAATACCAGGAAAAATATGTCAGGGGACAGCACTTTCACTTTCACCCCTTGACAGACGGCAACTTTGCCTTGGCATGCCTTGACTGACACCAAACTACTAGGTTTTAGTGTCGAACAATCGGCCCGACACCCTTGACAGCGCACGTTTTCCCTTGTTTGACATGTCTCTTGACTCTTGACAAAGATGGGGAGTGACGGCGTTTTGGCTGGTGACGTGACCGCAAATGGACAATCACGCGACGTGACGGCAAGTGACGGCAAAATACGGGGACACAAGCGAAATATCCCCTTTTTGAAAAACGCCTTACAATAAAATTGGAAACTGTTTTTTTTTCAATTTTGTTTTGCGTACTTTTGCTAAAACATAATGGCTATTTGCTTGACATTTTTGGTTCGGACACGTCCCCTATTGCAGTTCAGGCTGCTTCGTGTGCTCCATGCTGTAACCGTCGCGTATCATCGACATTTTTGCTGCCATGGGAACATATCATACGCTGTAATGTCGTTGCGGTGATTTCCCGGTGGATCTATAGACGCGTACTCGCGTATCCTCCACCCGCCCTAGAACAGGAGCCACTTAGCCCCTTTAGGACTGCAGTCCCTTTTTGGGGACAAACCATTCTAAGTCTAAGTAATTTGTCCCCAAAACGGGACTCCAGTACTATAAGGGTTAACCCCTTGAGAACTGATCCCACGTATTTGGGGACAAACTACTTGGAATTAGTGCGGGATAAGTTAATCAGCCGTTGAAGTTGAAGGGCATTTTGTTCTGCACGTATGCGTATACGTGTAAGTATGCAGCATGGTTAAAAAGCTGTTTAAACATAATATCATAGTATCCTATCTGCCCGCAGCTGCTCGGGGCGGGTGCCAAAGCCCTTCGTTTTTTTCTTCCTGCTTCTGATGTGCTGCGCGTGGGGTTGCATTTTTCGTCTACGTATGGTTCCCTATGTATAGACCTCGTCGAGCGTATGGTTTGTACCTCGTATGTACGTACAATGTTTTATGTAGTAATTGCGAAAGACACCTCGGCTTTGAGATCGAGAATTTCGTCGAAACTCTCATATTTGCAAGCTGCTGCGTGTGATTTGAACCTTGTTATAATATAGGAACGAGCAGCACCATCATGTTGACCAACAGTGTATACTTACGAGTATAGTGCGACAAAACCGAACTATGAAATGCTCACGGGGGTCTCAGACGTTCTTTGGAAACCAGCATGAACGGATGAATCAACGGTAATCTTGATCCTCGCGAAGACCGAAATACGAAATGTCCACAGCGTCTCGGACGTTCTTCCGAAACAGCATGAACGGGTGAATCAACGATCTTAATCGTCGGGGTTTGTACGTTGAACAGGCGGACAGCGGAGCGAGCAACGGCATCCATGCTGGCGGCGGCGTCAGCAACGGCGAGGGTGGCGGCAGCTCGCAGGCGGCCGGGCGGGCTGGCCGTCCCGATGTCCTCAAGGACAGCATCCCCGCTATTGTCCAGCCTGCCGGGGACGATGTTTGCTTCGAGGGAGGGTGCCCCTCGGCCGGTGAGAAGAAGGGACCCCTGGGACCCTTATTTTCGTCAACTCGCCGCTGTTGTTGTTGGTGGTGATGTTTGGGTTGTTGTTGTTGTTTGTAATTGTTGTTTACCGAACAGCACTTTTGAATCGAGTTCGTTTTTTTTTTAATCGAGTTTAGTTTGATTCGGTTTCGTGGGAAAACATGTTGATCGGAGCCCCCTTATCGGGACTTGCGCATTGTGTCCTATAATTACAATTCGACCAATCAGAAGCAAATTCAATTCGATTAGATGTGGGCACCAGGCCCTATCCCCTATAGACCGTACCGCCTCATTATCACTACAATCCTTCAAGGCCATCCTGGCTCCTCGGCGGCACTCTGAGATTTCCCTCGTGTTGCTGACCCACCCGCGAGAGTATGGTAACGCCACACATTCCACCTCGGTGTGTCTGTCTCCACACCAAACAGGAAAGAAAAATGTACCCTGATGCGCGACTGCTACCGTCCCACATATATAGAAAAAAAAAAAAAAAAACACGATTTAAAACTTGGATTGTTTTCCTCGTTAAAACGGACCCTTTCACCGGTTTCGCACCTTTTTTGTTCAGTCGAGCCCCCGCACGGAGCGGACCCCGAAGAATTCGAGCAGCCCGCGCTTATGGAGATCAAGTCTTCCAGCGCCGGGCCGACCGTGTGGAGCGAGTTCAGCGCCCTAGCGGCGGAGACGGGGGCTATCAACTTGGGACAGGTTTGTGGAATTGGTCTTGATCGTACGGCATTATTTTGTGCTTTGGAGTAGTTCACACCGCGGAGGTTTACACCGCGGACAGATCATGATCTGTAGATGATCTAGTAGTTCCTCACCTGCCGTTGTGAGTGGTTGTGCAGGATCTGTGTAGTACAGATCCAACCCAGGAAGTATGTCCTAGATCATGCAGATGATACGGGTCCCACCATGGCAACATGAGCGAGATCATTTAACCCTTATAGGACTGGAGTCCCGTTTTGGGGACAAATTACTTAGAATTTGAGTGGTTTGTCCCCAAAACGGGACTGCAGTCCTAAAAGGGTTAAGATCGGGAAGAAATCTGCCTTGAAAGATCTAGATCATGAACTGGGAATTATCTGTATGATCTGTATGATCTGTCCGACGTATGGAACTCGTATGTTTTTGGTTGTCTTCGTTTTTTGCTTGCCGCTGGTTGTTGAAACCCCAACGTACTCCGTCCCGGCATCGTAGGGATACGAGGGTCTATGGCCATACGACTACGGCCATGCACGATATGAGTACATACCCCCCCCCGGCGTGTTGATTGGTCTGGTGTACCTTGGGTGTTTTCATTTTATATACTCGTAGTGCATGCATCCTTGTCATCAAGTAGTTCGTTCCCATGAACGGAAACAAATGGAGGAGGAACTATGATGATATGAAAACAGAAACAGACGCCGATAACATACTCTCGTTTCGGTTGCGCGGACGAAGTTTGGATAACGATCGAAAAAGGGCGTGGGGCCCCCCCCCCCCCCCAGGGCATCGCGTCACCGCCTGTGCCTTTTTTTGTGTCGTATCGTGTCGCCGTGTCGGGTTTGCTGCGTTCCCCCTCGCGTTCTGCCACCCTTTTACGAAAAATATACGCCAGGAGGCGGCAGTTCGGGCCTGTGATGGACCACGATCTAGGCTTACAGTAACACACAAGTTAGCCTACCCCATTGTCTCGGGCTAATTTCCGCGATGAATTTATCTCGACAACTGGGAGGGTGCAAACAAAGGCCGAGCGATGTGTCGGTCTATACGTAAACAAAAATACCGACGAGACCTTCATACGTAGCGCCCGCCATTTTGTTTTGTTGTTGTTGTTGTTGTTGTTGTTGTTGTTGTTGTTGTTGTTGTTTGTGTGCATTTTGCGCTGCTGCGTGGCCCCCCCCCCCCCAATATGGTAAGGCACCCACGAGGCAGTTACATAGTAAAACCCATTGCTGTCTCCGGAAGTGGCCACACCAGAATTAAATTAACTCATTGAAGCTGTCGTCCATATGCAAGTCCGCCTCAGAGGCGGTTCTTAGCAGGATGCAGCTCACCCTCCATGCGACTCGCCCAATACCTCACGGCGCTTCGCGCCTGTGCAAGCAATGTCTGCCTGCGTTGGTGAAAACCCAACGCGCTCCGTCCCGGCATTGTAGGGATGCGAGGGTCTATGGTCATATGACTACGGCGTGCACAACATGAGTACACCCCCCCCCCCCTCCCCCCTGGTTTTTGTAGAAAACTTGTCTATTAATAAGAAATTTCGTCGCAGGGGGTGTGTTCATATTGATTTATAAGTACAGTCTTATCACCCGGGTGATACGGGACTGGTGTATGGTACTACGTACGGTAGGTTTAGTGTGGGAGCTCCTACCAAAGGTAGGCGGGACTGACGAGGCCCCACCCGAACTGCTGCCGTCTCCCCCGCCATTTTTTTTTTGTGCGCCCCCTTTTAGGGTTTCCCCAACTGGGACCCGCCAGAGTTTGTCGTCGCCGCTGCGCAAAAGTCGCTCTCGGAGGGCTTCCACCAGTACACGCGCACGGCGGGGCACCCGCGGTTGGTGCAGCTCTTGTCGAAGCGGTACAGCAAGCACTTCGACCGGGAGGTCGACGCCTTTTCGCAGGTGAATGATGGAGAGAGACAGAAAGTGTTACGCCTTACTTTTTTGTTTGTTCTTTTTCTTTTTGCGACAGAGCTTTCTCCCTCGCTCGCTCGCTCGTCTTTAATCACTTTCTCTCTCGCTCGTCTCTTGTTATTTTTTTTCAAAATTGTTTTGGGCAGCCTTTTTTTTTGCGCTAGAGCTCGCTCGCTCGTCTTTCATCCCTTTTTTGTTTTGTTTTGTTTTCGGAGGGAGGGGGGGGTGTTTCAGAAGGAGAAAAAACGGCGAATTATATCATGATTCTGCAGCATCTTGGGTCACACGAAGGAGCAGTCTAAGCTCTGCTGGGGCGTGCGTTCTTTCGGCCGAAAACCCGTCTATACAGGCTTGATTATCGCAAAGCTCGTCTCCCTATGTACTGTGCGTCTAAAACCCCTCGCGTCACGCCTAATTCCTCCACCCTCCCGTTCGGCAAACCCTCATCGTTTACGCCAACAACATCTTTACGCCAAAAATACCCGCGGCCGGCGTTATTACGCAGCTTGCCTATTAATAGATGATTTTCGACTATAATACGAAATGCGTGGTATGTATACGTATATGTGAATCGGCCGTGTATGACGCAGCTTGCCTTACCGTAGATCATTTTTTACTACCTGGTAGGTATTTTATTCGGGCGAACTCACAGCTGGCGTACATACATATTTGTTAATGTTTCACACCTCGGACAGATCATACAGATCATACAGATCATTGATCCCCACTTGGCGATCCAGATCTTTCAGGGCAGATAGGCCCCTGATCTGTATGATCTGTATTATCTGTATGATCTAGCTCATGTTTGTGGCTGGGAGCCGCATATTCTGCGTGATCTAGGACATTGCTTTCCTGGGCTGGATCTGTACTATACACAGATCCTGCGCAACACCTTAGAACGGCAGGTTAGGACCTAGATGATCTGTAGATGATCTATCTGTAGATGATCTGTAGATGATCTATCTGTAGATGATCTGTAGATGATCTGTAGATGATGTATCTGTAGACGATCTGTCCGACGTGTGTGTAAGCTATTTTTTTTATGAAAACGGTCCCCCTCGACCCGTTGCCCACCTCAACAGCCTCTTCCTGCACGGCCCGCTCGCGCTGCGTGTGCTCGCATGCGTTACTTTTTGTCGTTGCGGCCCTCCTCGCTCGCCCGAACTCACAGTTACGAAGGAACATATCAAACTATCCAGAACCAAATAGGGTTGTAAAACATAGGGGGATATATAGGGATACATATTGGGGGGTGTACGTTTTTTGGGGGTCCCTCCGGAGTTCTGATTACTACCCCCCCCCCATAATAATTGTTTACAAATAATTTGTGCTTTGTCAGCAAAACGCCCGCCACCCCCCCCCCCCATGGACTCATTGTCCACCTCAACAGCCTTCCCGCCCGCGCTGCCCTCCGCCCGCGCTGCGTGCGTGTATGCTTGTGTGCTTGCGCGCTTGCTTCCGTGGTTGTCGTTGCTGCCCTTCTGTTATTTCGCTCGAAAAAGGTCGCTATCACGATCGGTGCGTCGCAAGCGCTGTACGTGACTTTCCAGGCTATCCTGTCCCCCGGCGACGAGGTGGTGCTGCTGGAGCCTTACTTCGACCTGTACCTGGGGCAGATTAAGATGGCGGGCGGCGTGCCGCGACAGGTGCCCATGCTCGTCGAAGACGGGGAGTGGAGGTTGGACGCCGCTACCCTCCGGAGGTGAGATAGAGAGGAAGATTAAGGTTACGGGGTGTTTTTTGCTTTGTTTTATCCTGCGGCAGATGTGAAGAAAAGCAGCCAAAATAGAACTGCACTTCTTGCACCCATGTTTTTTTAGATAAACTGCTTCGAAGTACAGTAGTACGAGCGGGGCTATATAGCCAAGAAGCGGATAATCGATCCGAACACTCTAGCGCCACCGCTTTTAACAACAGATGCAAGGAGTAGGAGGAGCAGACGTACGCAGCCCCTCCTCTCGTTCTGGAACACGCGTGGGCGTCGTTGCCGTCGTCGTCGACCTCCCCTTGATATTTTTCCGACCCGACCCGAATATATATTTTTAATCATATCACACCCCACCGGCTCACCGCCCACTGCCCACCGCTCCTTCCCTTCCCTTCCCTTCCCTTCCCTTCTCTTTTTTTTGTTTTCTTTGCGCTGCCAGTGCGGTGTCTCAACGGACGAGGATCATCGTCGTCAACACTCCGCACAACCCCACGGGAAAGGTCTTCTCTAGGGAGGAACTCGAAATCATCGCGGAGGTCGTGCGAGAGAACCCGAGGGTGAGAGAAAGTATAGTGTCGCCCCACCCCCACCCCCCCCGGACCCGACCTTATCCCACCTCACCCCACCCCACGGCGCTGCTATGTTTGTCTGTGTATCTGCCGGGGCGGTGCAAAACCCGACGTGCTCGGTCCCAGCATTGCAGGGATGCGAGGGTCTATTATGGTCCTACGACTACGACCATGAATGACATGAGGTGTATACACCTTCCCCCACCCCACCCCACCCACCCCACCCCACCCCTTCGCTGATGTGTTTCCATTTTTTTTTCGTCTCGCCAGATCCTCGTCATTAGCGACGAAGTTTACAAGTACATGGTCTACTCGGGGCTGGGCTCCGAAAACAATGGCCGGGAGAGCGAGGAGGCAGAGGCAGCACACACGCGCGTCGGGGTAGAGGCGGGGACGGGGACGGGGAACAATGGCGCTGGGGGGGAGGTTAGGGACGACTACACGGTGCGCGATGTGCGGGATGTGCGCGATGTGGTGGACCCGGCGGCGACGGGCCCCGTGGAGCCGCTTCCGGCCCTGCGCCACGTCCACTTCGCCACGCTTCCCGGCATGTGGGACAGGACGATTACCATCTCGAGCGCGGGGAAAACTTTCTCGGTTACCGGGTGGCAGGTGCGTTCATTTAAATGCTATTTACAACCCCTATCCCCTCCCAAGATGTTGTGTGGGGCAACGCTTTTTTTTGTAATGAATACTTGGTACCACGTGTTGAAAAGGATAGGGTAGCTTTTCTCACTAAAAACTCCCGCGGATGTATACGTAGGATGCTTTATACACCTCGGGCAGACCCTCGACTCCCACACAATGATCTAGATATTTCAGGGTATACTTGTATGCGTTTCCTGATCTGCATGATCTGTGTGATCTGTATGATCTAGCTCATTCATGTTGCCGGGTGGAAGCCGTACAAATCTGCACGGTCTAGCAACATGTTTCCTGGGTTGGATCTGTACTACGCAGAACAGATCCTTTGATACATCTCGTAGCGGCAGTTTTTAAGATCTATCTGATCTATCCGTAGATGATCTGTCCGGGGAGTGGATGTTTGCTGCCCCGCCCTCCCCAATCCTTACCCCATCCTTACTCCATCCACCCACACCTCTACCCCATCCACCCCCACCATTACTCCATCCACCTTCACCCTTACCTCATCCTCCCTCACCCTTACCCCATCCGCTACACCCTTACCCCATCCGCCCCCACCCTTACTCCATCCACCGCCACCCTTACCCCATCCATCCGCACTCTTACCCCACCCTTACCCCATCCAGCCCCACCCATACCCTATCCCCTCCCATCCTCACCCCATCCACCCCCACCCTTACCCCATCCGCTCCACCCTTACCCTATCCACCCCCCACCCTTACCCCATATTTACTCCATCCACCCCCACCCTTACCCCATTATTACCTCATTCACGCACACCCTTACCCCATCCTTACCCCATCCACGTCCACCCTTACCCCACCCTTACCCCATCCACCCACCCCCTTGCCCCATCCACCCACCCCCCCCCCGGCGTTTGACACATTTCTCCGCTATCGGCCCAGGTGGGCTGGGCCCTCGGCCCGGCCCGAGTGATCCAAGAGATCCACACGATGCTGCCGTACATGCAGTTCTGCGCGGCCACGCCTCTGCAGGAGGCCATGTGCACGGCGCTCGTCGAGGCGGAGCGGCCCTACGAGGGCAGCCCCAGCTACTACGACTGGCTCAGGGAGCAGTACGCGGGGAAGAGGCAGCGACTGGAGCTGTCGCTGGCGGCCGCGGGGATCAAGTCGCTGAAGGGCGAGGGCGGGTTCTTTCTCATCGGGGACGTTACCGGAATCGAGGTACGTACGTAGGAGGGGAGGGGAGGAGG
>MEHQ01000511.1:488924-507016 GCA_008828725.1 Saccharina japonica | reverse complement strand
GTGGGTGGGTGGGTGGTCGATGCTTTGAAAAGAGACAAAATCAAAAACTTGTGCCTTTCCTTGTTGCCGATTCATTTTTTTTTTGTCGAACTGCTGCTCAATGTCTTCGCTTGGTTACGCGAACTTGCCAGAACTCTAAATGTGCATTTGTTGATGTTGTTGTTGTTGGTGGTGTTGTTGTTGTTGTTGTTGTTGTTGCTGTTGTTGTTTTTGTTGTCGATTCAAGACGAGCTCACTCCTGACCAACACATGTGTGTGTGCTGCATGCTGTGTATGCTTTGTATGCGCTGTGTACACGAGCAGATCCCTGAGAAGTACTTGCGGGACAGCACGCCCGCCATGCCGGTCATGACCCACGACTGGGCGTTCTGCCGCTGGCTCGCCCTGGAGCACGGACTGGTCGCCATCCCCACCAGCCCGTTCTTCTCCGCCGCTTCTCGGGCCAAGGGCCTCGGCAACGGCCTCGTGCGGTTCTGCTTCTGCAAGACGGACGAGACGCTCGAAGCGGCGGACAAGATCTTGAGGAAGATGGCCAGTGAGCAGCCGGCGGGGGGGAGGGGAGCGCCGGCGGTGAACGGCAGACGAGCTGGCGGCGGGGCTGGGGGGCACGGGAGTAGTATAGAGAACGAGGGCAACGTGGTTGAGGAGATGGCATTGTAACCACTACGTACGTGCGTAGTAGCCAAATCGTGGTTCGGCTGGTGGGATGGGAGAAACCGTCAGTAGGGAATCGGCTGGTGGGATGGGAAACCCGTGAGTACGAGGGGCTGGGCTGGTGGGATGGGTTTACCGTGAGTATTGGATTGGTCGGTGGGATGGAAAAGCCGTCCCGTCTGTAGGAAACCGGCTAGTAGGGTCGAAACAAAAAACGTGAGTAGGGGATCGACCGGGTAGGGTGGGAACATCCGTGGGTAGGCATGACTACGTATTGATACGAGGTTGTTAGAGAGTAGGAACAGCACAAGAAAACTTCACTTGGGAGTTTGACTTGACTGGCGGACTGTGCTGTGTTCGATGTTCAGTAGCACGAGAAAAATCATGTGTATTGAGACGTATCCATTTGTGTTTAAATCATTATTGTGTACGCCACGTATACATATATGCTGGAGTTGGTGCGGTCTCAAATTTTTTTTTATCTGCCCCAACGTGCGCGCCCAGACTTGACGGTTCATGAGAGCCTCATCCGAAACGCGCGTCTCATTTTGAAGACGGGGAGTTCAGTTCGGTGGCAGATTGTTTTTACTTTTTGTTTTTTATATATACCATACGTACAGCAATAGTGTACACTTGAAAAGGCGAGCCTTTCCGCGACAGATTTAACATTTTCACTGTAGCCGAGTACACTATATGCTATATGTATCATACGTACTTGTGTGTAGCAAGCCTATACCGCCCTGACACGAGCCGCCCCAGGGTTGTTATTTGTGAGCGTCATACGCAAAAAAAAACGGGCGTTCGTTTGAAGGCCAGTAGACATAATCGTGAGGGCAGCATTTGTTGTGGGTTCGTTTTGGGCGAGTGCCCAACAAGTGGGCAGGCACACTTGTAACCGTTTTTTTTCTCACGTATTGAAACCTTTTTTTTTTCCTGCGGGGAAACAGGTTAGATTCGTCGTTTTTTCAAACGAGAGGTGGTTGTTGGTTGGGTTTTTTTGGCAAATGTTCAGACTTAGTCCCTTTCATGTGCACAACAGCACCTGCTCCGCATTTTACATACAGTAGAAGTCAGTAACATCAAATGAAAAGGGCGGGGAAATCGCATCTGTCTCTCGATGTATTTCTCACTGAACTTTGGTTGCTGGCGTGTTGCTTTCGATGTGTTTTGCTTTTCATACGCAGTACTCGTAGCGCTGTATTAATTAACCGCTGTTTTTTTTTTTTTTTTTTGTCCTCGGACGTGCAGCGGCTGCTCTTGTCTGCCCATCGTGAAAATTCGATGGCTACAATCATTCATACCAATCACCGGCAATATACTCCCGTTTTGTGACTCTAATGCGAATATGAAAAGGGTATTATAATACATACGGTCAGAGTGATGAATACAAAACTGGTACCTGGTATCATGTCGTGTTTTTCGTTAGTCATGCCCGCCGGCCCACAGAAGGTGTGTGGCTTATTGCATTCGAGCAAGCGACTTGAGTTTTTTTTTTTCGTTTTTCAGGTGGTGCAAAAAGTGGGAGCGCTTGTTTCTGTACTTCGAGTGTAAGTTTTTCTTCCAGAAATTTTCATTTTCCGGTTTATGTTTTTTTTTTTTTTTTTTTTTCCCTCCCCTTTTTTTTTTTCCCCCTTCCTTTTTTTCTCCTCCCTAGTATCTTCGCCCTTCCTTTCTCTCTCCTTCCTGGACGTAACTCAGATCCGGGGTCACAAAGTAGGCTCTTCTCCCTCCCCCCCCACTACGGTTCTTGCCTTGCATTTTTATCGCGAGAAGGTTTCAGCACTTTCTTCCCTCGTCGACTTGCGTCGGATTCCGCCTACCCGCGCCACGAAGGCGCTCTCAGCAATTGGTTCCTTGTTATTCTTTCAAATCAAGTCAAAATCTCTCACCACGGCGGTGGGATTTGAACTCGTACGTACAGAGCAATGGGGGGAAGTACGCGTATGCGAGCGTTTTATCACGTACGTAGCGGTCGGCACACAACAAGATCTGCCCGCGCCCTCGGTTTTAGCGAAAAGTTTCCAGTTCGAACCCTGCAACCAAAGGCGCTATTTACGTATGCACCTGGTATGTACGTATTTCGGTGCCTTTTCTTGTGTCGCTGCCAACAGCGTGAAAGCTCGCGCGAGTCAGCAAAATAACTGGATTAGACTCGTACGTACTACTATTTTTATAGGGCATTTGACAAAAGGGGGGACGCCCTCCATATATCGTGACAAACGGGGGGACACCACCAAGCACCGGCGGCGAGGTTCTCGCTAAAGAGGTGGTCGTCAACATCAATACAACGGCCCAGAGCATTAACGGTATATTGACCATCACTCACTGTGCCCGAACAGCTCAACAGCTCACTGCCTGGTACAATAATACTCTCCTCTCTTCTACGCCATGGTACGTACCTGATATACGCGTATACGTATACGGTGGTACTGGGACTACTACATATACGTACAGCAGCAAGCAGTACCAGAGCAGTACTATCCTTTGGTACGTACATATTTACGTATACTCGTATGTTGGTGATTTTTGGGGACCACAGGGCACAGGGCGCCAACCAATGTATTGCTGCATTGATTTGCAGGGCCACACCTGGAAACCACGATTGATTCTGAACCAGATGTGCGTGTCACAGGACCTGCTCTCATATATGGTATGCAGGCAGTACTCACGGAATCATCCGGTATGATACGCACATCACGTATGCTGATATGCTGACCACGTTTGCCTGGGTATGGGCCGTTGGTCTATTTGACGTTAGACGTCGTCTGTTGGGTGTGCCACAACAACCAGAACACGGAGTGGTCACTTACCCGTGGTCTTTTTGACCCAGAAAGGGGGATATCTCTCCGCAACGTGACAAAAAGGGGGACGTTACGGAAAAAGGGGGACTTTTCCAAACTTGGTAGATGAAAGGGGGGATACCCTCGCGTAGGCATGACAAAAAGGGGGATATGCTCACACCCCCCTTTTGATCGCTCTCGTTCACCCGCTAAACACATGAGAACAAACAAAAAATAACGCTGTGGATGGTAAGGAGATGCCATGTGAGTGTGGCAAACGCACCAGGTATTAATTTCGAGTCGATTTGACAGAGGACATAGGCGTACCCGGCGGCGAAAACCGATGTGCCCCTTTTTGTCACGATATAGGGGGGTGTCCCCCTTTTTGTCAAATGCCCATTTTTATACTACTAAACTGTCTGTTGTAGCCCTTTTTCTGCTACAAGTATACAAAAACTATTAATCTTACATATTTACTTATTTTTACTAAGAATAATTGCTATTATTCACTACGTATGTATTGTCCCCCGTACATAGCATAGGTGCACCTACAGTAGGAGCATGCATCCCGGGGCTCTCTCTCTCTCTCTCTCTTTCTCTCTCTCTCTCTCTCTCTCTCTCTCTCTCTCTTTCTCTCTCTCCAGGGTTTCCACACGGTGCTGCTTGGCGTTTGTGGTTGGCTTTCGGCGCCGGTAAGTAATACGATGGTCTATGGCCTTATGATAACAGCGGCCATTCATGTTCATGAGTACACTGTTCGTTTGGATCGTGTCAGCAACGACGGTTACAAAAGTTGTAGAGGGTTGCGTATATATTCGCAGGCGTTATTGTGGAATTATTGCCTCGTGCGGGAGGAGGGTTCGAGCACTCCGCTCTCTCTCCGCTCTCTCTCTCTCGCTCTGTCCTCTAATGCAACGACCTTAAAACATCTCATCAGACTGCTGGGCAGTCAGGGCATCCAGATTTGCAATCTAGGAACATACACCCCCCCCCGCCGCCGCCACCGCGCATACAGCGCATACACGTGTTTCATGGTATTTTAGTCCTTTCAGGGCAGATACGAGTATATCTCTGATGTTTATGGTCTAGCTTTCATGTAGCTCTCTTGCTGCCGGGTGGGAGCCAAATAATATATACGAGTAATACATATACACGACATGATTCAGCATATATTATTTCTTGGGTTGGATCCGTACTGCTGTACAGACGTACAGACCCTGCACAATATGTCATAATGGCAAATGTTAGGATTGACTATATTGCTGTACGTACGTACGTACATAATTTGTAATTTGTGATCTGTGTCTGATGAAATACGCCGTATTGGTACTGCCGTACATACATAACGTATGTACGTATACAGACCTGGTACCGGGTACAGTCCCCGACTCCAGAATGAATACACGTCACGTGCTGTGTGTGGTGGGCTGTTTTTCGACCCAACCCCGTTGTTACTCGTCCTACAGCAGTAGCACCGTACTCGTACGACAACCCCATGTTACATGCATGCGTCGTATTCATACGATAGCTACAGTTACTTAGCACCTGGTAGCTTACCAGGTATATAGCTTGAACGCTGTTAGACCGAGACGTGGTACGTACGTAGGCATGATACGCGAGGAATGTAAGTCAGTGTTTCTTGAGGTGAGTACCGTACACCCGCCTGAGCCTCCCGCACGTTTATTGTGCCAACGTGCTAACGGAACAGTCCGAGCGATCGTGGAAAAATAATAGCGTTCGTATTATCACGGCGCGACTGGACACAAAAAGAGAGACACGCACCAAGTAGGCCCTGCACACGAGACGCGCAGATTCTGAAGCCTTCAAGCAGTCTGCTGCACGAATCGTGCCCGTGAAGACTGCAGCCAGGGTAGAACAGCAGCAGCAGGAGCAAGCAGGTCATAAGAGAGGTAGATTCAGGTACGTATATATGTACGTGCGTGCGTACGTAGCTTGTACCTCTGCATTGTACCTGGTACCTCGTATGATTTTTCGTCAATATGTGTCCGAAAATATAAGTACCGTTTAAATATTATTTTGGTCATGTAACAATACTTATATTACCGGGTACATCGGGGGATTTTTTTGTCAATGAATTTTTTTATTGTTTGTCAGTCTCTGATTTACGTGATCAAATACATTGATGGTGGACCGCGGTTATTTCAATATGCGCTAAACGCAAGTATGTGCCTAGGTGCCCCAAGGAGTGATGCCTAACTTCTATCTCTCGCTCGGAGGAGAGACGCTCCGGTCCTGCTATGAGACTATTGTACCGCGATCGGGTGCCCGTAAACCGTCAACCGTCAACCATAGATACGATGCGGCGCAATATCGTCGCTCGAACCGACACAACTTTCAACGAAACGCCAAAACCGAACAAACCGACAGGCTGATCAGATCGACCGCGTCCGACGAGCAGGAACACGCCCCGCACGCGCGATGCACTTCTTTAGCGCTCGAACACTTGGCACGGGGTGTAACACACGAGCCTGAGTCTTGCTACAAGCGCCGCCTACGCATGCATGTACGCGCGTACAGGAGAGGGTGGCTGGCTTGTCGGGCAGATGAACTAAAAACGTCTGCGAACTTTTAAACTAGACGTGGTTTGCGGGGCGGCCATGAACTAAAATAAAACAAGTTACCGCACCGCCAAGCATGCAGATGAATTGCGCTTATTTCCCCCCGTTTATATACCAGTAAGCAATAAGCCAGCACGACTTCTAAAAAAAGGGGGCAGCATGATACCCAATCGGTACCGTTCTCGCTCAAGGCGAAGACGCGACGGACACAAAATCTACCATGACGACGAGCAAGGAGACCAACCCGGGCAGCCTCACCCTGAGGACTGCACGTCGTCACCACGTGAGCCTCGCGAACTTCCCCCAGGAGAACCAGGAACAGGACACGACCAAGAAGGGAGTTCGGTTGCTGCTGCGGGGTCTTACAACGAGGTTGGTGTACGAGCGAAGAAGGACCGCATCATCGTCAGCCATCATCATCATCATCATGCGGGTGGAGTTATTCCCGGTAGCGTCGGGCCCGGGGCGGAGCCTCCCGTGGCGGTAGCCTCACGCGCCTTCGCCCACGAGGGCCACGCGGCGGCGATGAACGATCGCCGTCGAATCTGCGTCGATCACCAAAGCGTCGAGAACACCGGTGGGCCACCATCGTCGACCTTGTGTCAGTCGAGCGCCACCGACACAGCATCAGCAGTGGGAGGTATGCATATTTCCCAGGGGGGGGAGGAGGAGGAGGAGGAGGAGGGGGCGACCTGGGCAAGCAGCGAGGATGTAGGAGTCCAAAGCCTCGAGGGGCATTGCGCTCAGCTCCGGAGGAGGAGGAGAGGGAAGGGGGGGGTGAGGTGCATTAGCAGCAGGGAGGAGGAGGAGGAGGGTGTGGATAACGCCTGCTGCACGGGGTCCGACAACAGCACCATCAACAAAGAGGACGTCGACACGCTGCCCGATTCCTTCAGCCTGTCCGACGAGTACGGGCCGGAAGGAGCCCCTACCGGGCGCCGCGGCGGTGGTCATCACCGTGGGGAGGATGCAAACTGCGCTGGCCCACCACAACACCACCAGCAGCAGCAGTTTATTTGCCCGCCGCCAGTGGCGAGAAGGAGGAGGAGAAAGCTGGTCGACGGTGGTCAAGCAGCAGCCACTGCTACTACATGGCGCGCAAGAAGAGACAGCAGCAATAGCAGCAGCAGTAGCAGCAGCAGAAAGGAAGGCTTCACCGACAGCCAACTCGAACACGGGGGAATGGAGGAGGAGGAGGAGGAGGAGGGGGGGGGGGGGGGGGGGGGGGGGCGGGGAGGTGTCTAGCGTAAGCGAGCCTTCGGAATGCTGGTCTTCCACGTCTCCACGACGGCAGAGGAAACCGCAGCACTTCGGGCGGGGCATTCGCCGGCCTTCTCGACGGCCTCTCGCGCTGCTGCCCACGTCGACGAAAAAGAACACGCGAATTGTGCCGTCGGAGGGTTTTCTCGCGCAACCAACAACCGCCGCGTTGACGGGAGCGGGCGAGGGGGGGGGGGAGAGAAGGCGAAGGCAGCGACGCAAGAGTAGTAGCTCGGGGTGCACAAGGTACCGGTCGCCGCCGCCATCGCAGCAGCAGCAGCAGCAGCAGCAGCAGTTCCAGCCTTGGGGCTCGGGGGAAAGTAGGCGCCCTCGTAGCAGAAGCCGGTGTGGTTCGTTTGCGGGGACGGAGTCGGAGTCAGCTCGCACGGCCTCCACCGAGGACCGTCGGTTCGAGGCGGAGATGGCCAGGCTTCGGAAGGAGAACCATATCCTTAAGCAACAGCAGCAGCAGCAGCAGCAGCAAGAGCGTTCGAGAAGGTGAAATGAAGCATGACAATCTTTTCGAAGGGCAGTTAGATCTATCGGAGTGATTGCTTGCGGGTGTCGAACATCAAGGGGTTAGAAAAAGTGGATATAACTGGCCTACGTATACGAGTATATATACCAGGTACAGTACAGGACACCTAGTAAGAAACAGGAAATCTGGTCCAGGCTGGATTTCTTAATTGAGAGAGAGTGCTTTCTACACTACTGTAATTTCAAGATAACGACTTCCGAATCTCTCATTTCCCTCTAAATCTCATCCTGGCTTTCTTACTGGCCTGTTTCTTATTTATTGTCCTGTACTGCTGTAAACGTACCAGTTATATCTGTAAACACTACCATACATTACGCTCATCATGTAGTGCTAACGTCCTATCAATAGCAGTAATAATAGAAGTCGTATCCCAACAGGGTACGAGGGTACTCGTAGAATATTAATTATTTAATTCGGATGGACACACAGGTTCTCGTAGCGATATCTGCGGAACGCACTCCTGCCCAAGGCATTCCCTACTCGTGGGTGTTGGACGGAACACGCTCAGAAGACATCGCACCGCTGTCGACTACGTCTCATGGCAGTACCGACCAAAAAGGGAGAGATTAACGCGGCCTTCATTAACTCGACGAAGCGTAATAGAAATGACGCCTTTACTACACCGTAAAAACAAATCATGAAGGATTAAGAGTAACAAACCTGGGAGAAGTATTCATAGAATTTTTGTCTTGCAGCCTGCGGTGTCAGCAGGATATCACCGACGACCTGTCAACAAAAGCAGATTTCTCAGGAAACAGTGCACAGTCACTATGATACGTATCACCCCGCGCACAGCATTTATTTTCAATAATATTTTTGTTGCCGATTTTTTTCTGGTACTGTAGAGATACGTAGGGTTACAGAGTGAGGGCATACAGGGATTTTTTTCGGCATTTTTTCCAATGACCCTTCTCCTGAGGAGGGAACTACAATGCTCCCATGTTCTATACTTTTATCCTGCACCGGTGTGTTAACTTTGGGATTGTCGCGTGCCGTATCCACTCTGTTTCAAAGCTGGTACGTAACACTGTCAATACGTATGTATACCCACGTTAGAAACACACTTCTGTTAATTGTTTACAATCATCCTGCCGCCATTCTTTCCGTTTCCTTTTTCGCGGTGAATCTCAGATTAAGCGGAGACACCTCAGAGGCAACAAGCCGCTGGCATGGATTCGAAGATGACGTCGAGTCCCGAGTGTCACAATCAGGTCGGAGCAGCCGGCAGCGAGGAGAGCTCTTCCTCACGAACGTGAGGCAGCAGGAAACGTTTGCGCAACTGCAACTGCAGCAGCAGCAGCAGCAGCAGCGCAATCGCATATCGCGCGGTCAAAGTTGCGCCTCCGGTCTACGCGTAGCTGACGAATTATCGCCGTCGCTGCTCTCCCCCACCGCGAGAGGGCACGATCACTCGCCGCACAACACGCGCTCGAGTTGGTCCGAGTTTGTGTCGAACAGTCACTCCTCGCCGCGGCTGTCGACACAAAGGCCGGCTCGGGGCGGCGTCGAATCGGAGGATGGCGGAGGCGGCGTTGATCTCTGGCTGCCCCGGGTGCTCGTGGAGGGAGGCTTCTTGTGGAAAATCCCGTACCACAACGCAGGCACGCCGAAGCGCCGCTGGTTTCAGATCAAGTCGGCGGAGGGGCTGCTCGTCACGGCGGGCGGCAGCCTGGTCGTGCCGCCGACTGCAGCGGGCGGTACCAGCAGCGCCGGAGAGGTGGGGTTGCATCGGGGGCGCTCGTTTGGCGACACGCGCAGCGAGGACGACGGAGAAGAGGACCGCAAGCCCTCCTCTTCGACGTCTTCTATGGTGAGCGTCCGAGCCATCTGGCCCCTCACTCTCGTCTGGGTCGACCCGGAAAGGAACCTCAACAGGTACCCCCCGAGGGAGATGGAAATAGGCGAGATCGTGGACATAGCGAGGGGGCACAAGACGCCGGCCTTCTGGCAGCAGGCGGCGCACCGCGGGATCCACACCCTGCCGGCCCCGGAGCTGTGCTTCAGCCTGATGGGCCACCAGAGGACGCTCGACCTCGCGGCCGAGAGCATGCTCGAGGCGAGGACGTGGGTGCGCGCGCTTGCGGACGTAGCTCTGAGGGTTAAGCGCGGAGGGTTCACCGCCGGCGGTGCTCCTCTCGACAACGTTTCGTTTCCCCGCTCTCAGAATGAGTCCACTGCCCCGCGCCCGCTTGGGTACACGTATCACGACGACGCCCCACCCACACCATCTCCCCAGCGTCAACCATGGGGGAGACTCGACCGGGAGAATGCTACCAGTGCCCGAGGTCCGCTACGAAAGAGGACGCAAGCGGGTGGGGGGATACCGGCCAACGAAGTGTCTGCTGACGGAAATTCATCTATTTCTAGTCGTGTGTCAAACTTCAAGCCGGAAAAAATCGTGACCGGGGAGGGCGAGACGTGGTCGGTCGATACCGTTCGTTCCTGGCGGCGGAGACTGTTTCCGGCGATCTCGCGCGGAGATGCCGGGACCGTGTCCGCGCTGTTCGACCAGGGCTGCCCGGTCGACCTCGCTCAGGTGGGGACCGGAGACACCCCACTTCTTCTAGCGTGCCGCCTCGGACACATCGGCGTGGTGGGGGAGTGTCTCCGGCGCGGCTCCCGGAACGACCCGCACCCGGAGTTCGGGCAGACGGCGCTGCAGGCGGCGGTCGCTTCGGGGCAAGAGGCGTGCGCGCGGCTCCTCCTCGAGACGGCCTCCCCCAGCCGATCGGACGCGGTGGTGTCCAACCACAAAGACCCCAACGAGGAAACGCCTCTCCACATTGCGTGCCGCCGGGGGTACGGCGGTATCGTCGAGGCGCTGCTCCATCACGGGGCGGACCTGGGTCTGGTCGACCGGGATGGCAGCACCCCGATGCACGGAGCGGCGGGGGGAGGGCACGCCGGTGCGTTGGCCTCTCTGCTCGACGCCGGGGGTGACGCGGTTTTGGAAGAGACGAACCGCAGGGGGGACAGGGCTTTGCATCTGGCCGCCGCCTCCGGACACATCGCCTGTGTGGAGCTTCTGCTGGGAACGGCGGCCGAGCCAGAGTAAGCAATTTATCTGCCAGTTAGCGGTAGCATTTCCTCTGGTTTTTCTTTTCCTTTTTCGTGTTCGCTTCCTGAGCTGTTGTGTGGTACCCTGAGATGTTGTTGTGAGTGTGTGTATATACGTGTGCCACGGGCAAGTCGTTGTCGAAAACACAAGGGGGGTGTTCCTGGATGGCGGCCCAAAATGCAAGGGTTTCCATTGTCGAAGCGTTCTACGGTAGAGGGGAATATACGAAGTAGCCCCTTATTTTTATGAGGTTCGTCACTCAAGGAGCTGTTTTACATTACCCCAAAAGCTGCCTGTGATAAAACGTTTAAGCTACATGAGCTTAACCCGCATGAACAATAAATCCCATGGGCTTTTTTACGTATTACAACGAAATCGTGTTGTTAAAAAACAAAATATTAATGGGGTTCCAAAGCGACGATATCGGTTTAGCTCTTCAGTCAAGGATCCCCGTTAGTCCGATTGTTTTCGACCAAAAAGTGTCACTGGGACCACTATCGTAAGCAGCACCCATCTGTCCCTCTACATTTATTAGTAATCTGGAATCTAGAATAAGAGGGGACATCAGCATGGTGCACCCCTGTTCGGGAAAGCCTCATTGTTGCCTCATTGATCCCAAACTACATACACGAATTTAACCTACGGCGCGATGTTACAACAGCAACTTTTTGTATGGGTTCGACTTAACGGTGGTCTAAATAACATGTCTTGACTCCCACTGACGGCTGTGATATGTTTATGTACGAAGTATATATATATATATAATTAGCATCCTTAAGCAGTGTCTCATCTTCGCCGCGAGCGCCGCCCACCGACACAGCGCGCAACAACGCTTCCCTACTGCCGATGTCGCTTGCACCTTTTATTGCTGTTCGTTCGTGCCGTACGACTTCAGCACCCCAAACACGGACGGGAAAACCCCGTTCGCTCTGGCCTCCATCGGCGGCCACCTCGCGGTGACACGTCTGATCCGACAGTACGCCCCGGCTGCGGGGACGCCGTCGGGGGGCGGTGCTCTCAATCGAAGCGATCGAAAAGGGAACAACGGTGGCGGGGGTAGCGCAAATACTGACACGCTGCCGCGACCGCACGCGAGCGGCTCTTCGCCGAATTGGTGAGCAACCATTGCAGCGCAGTAAACGTAGTGAGCGAGATGCTGTGTGTGGTATTATCGACGGTGTCAAATTGGTGGGCACCATTACAGCGTAGAAATCGTAGTGATCGAGATGCTATACCAGGTATGTATGTGGTATCTCGACGGTGTTGGTTCAAGCAGGCATTGCGCCCCCAGTAGGTGGCGCTCCCTGCGTACGTCTATGATGGGCTCAGGCGACCCCCCGTTCCACCTCTCGTTTATTTCTTGCCGCAGAAGACACACACACTTCCCCCTTTCTGCAGTTAAATAAAAAATGTGTAGGTCCGTCTAAAAAATGTGTAGGTCCGTCTCTTCACGAGAGTCTCTTGGAGTGGTTGCAGATAACCTAAACACTTCGTGAAAAAAATAGTCGTGGTTCACGTGGCGCCGTGACATCGTCAAAAAATCACACTACGTATTCGAAACCTTTTTTTGTTTTCCACCGCACTCACTTTTTTTGGGGACAAAATACTTAAAACTAGTATGGGTTCATTTTTTAGTAGTAGTAGAAGAGTTAAGGCCGCCTTTTCCTCGCTCTCTCGCTCAATCTCTCTCTCTCTCTCTCGGCACGTTGCCATTTTTTCATTTTTTCAATGACAGCCCTGGCACTCCGGAACACCGAAGCCAGAACCTTGAAGATCGGTGCTATTCGGCAGCACGCCTCGGCCACAGGCGATTCGGAGCGTCCGGAGAATCGCTCGTCAAGCCCAACGTTGCGAACTCTGGCGTAGGGGGTTCAGCAAGCAATAAAAGGTACGAGCTTGTCGGCAAGCAATAAAAAAGGTACGCGCGTGTCAGCAAGCAATAGAAGGTACCTGGTACGAGCTTGTCAGTAAGCAATAAAAGGTACGAGCTTGTCAGTAAGCAATAAAAAGGGTACGAGCTTGTCAGCAAGCAGTGAAAAAGGTACGAGCCTGTCAGCAAGCAATAAAAGGTACGAGCTCGTCAGGTCAGTAAGCAATAAAAGGTACGAGCTCGTAGGCAATTCGCAAGGTCCTGTGCAGCTCTGAGCACAAAACCAAAATCCGGGCGTATTATACCCAGGGTGGTCGTGGTGGGCAGACGGCCTGTGGTACTCCAAGGAAGTACGACCTGTAATTGGTGTAACAAGATTACATACTTTTTACAAGAAATTATGCCTGGTATTTTTTTTTGCTGCCAAGAGTAAGAGTTATCGTTATGTCTAAAACCATTTATCCTCGAACATTAAGACCACAAAGGATATTTTCTACTCCCCGTCCCCGGGTTTCCGGGTGACTCTACCCTCTAGATATTTTTTTCCGGGTCAAGTCAATCGCGCCGCTGTTTCGGTGCGGTTCGTTCGGACCTTCAGCTGGTTCATGCCTTAATTTCGTGCCTTAGCAGAGAGCGGGTGTATCAGCTTACTATTTTGTCTGCAGCAGCTTGTGGTTGTTTCCAGATCGGCCGTACGCGCTTTTTTAAACAGAGAAAGCCTACGCCTCGACTTTGGGTTTGGGATAGCCTCTCACTTTTTGTTTTCGTTGTACAGGCGTTCTTCTGGGGGGGGGTTAAGGTTGGAAGCGGAAACAGGTGTCGCCCCCGCCGCCCTCTAGTGAAGATGTCTGCCGATTCTTTGAAAATATTTAAACTAGAATTTAGTGTGGAAAACACACACCTTAGGCGAGAGCGAGAGCGACGTAGAGCGCCGCAAGCATCAGGGTCTACGGCATATAGGCTTCATTGGGTCGCCGTTGAATTCGGAAGACAAAAAAAAACAATTTACCAAAAAACAACCCCCAACTGAACCTTTGCGCGTGACTTGTGGACAGCTCGTACTCGTACAGCTCATGACAAGCAACTACAACCCGCGACTTTGAGGCACGCTCCTTACGGGGTGTGTCAGAGCGTCGAGTGCGCCAGATAGCAGGTTTAGGCAGCTAGAAACGACTCACGATTTTTTTGGTGAGCTCGAAGTTGCGAGCCAGCGGCACAAAAACGCCGCAAAATCGGAGGTTTGGGCCCGCCGGAGCCTAGCAAGGCATTGGCTGCATGCATCACGTAAGAAATCTCGACTTTCACCAAACGTTTGCTGGTTTACTGGCGGATATTTTGAACTACTGTAGTAAGGTTATGTACCCGAATAAAGTGCGGAAAAAAAATACGTTCCCGTGAGAGATACCTGGTAGTAAGTTATTGGGACCAAAAAAAGCCAAAAAGGGCTAAAACAAAACTCTGCATAGTGTCTATTTGCAGCAGTTTTCGGAAACATAGAAAAACAGATCATATTTTGCACACCCCTCACGCCATTTCCAAGTTGTTTGTACATTTTGGCGAAACACCCACGCACGCCCTATTTTGGCGGAACACCTACGCGCGCCTACTCGACAACCATTTCCTGAGAGGTCCGCCGTGGCGAGGTCCGCCGTGGCCTTCAACCTGCTTAATTATTTTGCGTTTGTTAACTTGGCTCTTCTGTCTTGTGATTAAACGCGTTCAATCGTTTGCGAGCAAGGAGTTAACTCATTTCCGGTTGGCGTGTGCACGGTGAATACCCGATCATTGGCTCTCGAAATCACCAGCAGCCACCCAGTGTCAGCACCACGGCCTTTGCTTTGCCAAATCACTTACCTGTAGGTACGCGCCACACCTACCATGTCATCTCCGTGCCACAGTTTCCCAGGTGTGATTCTCCAGTGCAACAAGCGACAGTCAGACGACCTACCTTTCAGTACGGCGCCGATCTTTTTTTGGACTCTCGCGTTTTTTAGCTGAAACCGTGCAGCGACTGACGGATGCCACTGCTGCTGCTGCTGCTGCTACTACTGCTGCCCCCCCCCCCCTCTGGATGCTCTGCTTCGTCTCTCTTGTCCTGTCTGCCTCTCTCTCTCTTCCTCTCTCGTCTCTTCTCTCTCTCTCTCTCTCTCTCTCTCTCTCTCTCTCTCTCTCTCTCTCTCTCTCTCTCCTCCATTTCGTCCACCACGGTTAGTCTCTTCGACGGCCTACAAGTCTACGTGGTCGGGGGGAGGCAGCCGCTCGGGTCACAGCAAGGCTTGTCGTCGACGGCGGGAACAGTGTTCCCGACGGCCAGTACCACAAGCGCGAACGACAGCGATACCCGCGGGTTACCACAGCAATCCCAGCAACAGCAAATGCTTTCGCACCAAGGGTACTGCTCTTCCCAACCAGAGTTGCTGTCACCTTTGACTGGGCGATTCCCGGTAGAGGACATGACGACGCCAAATGGGGGAAGGGAGGCGGATTTTTTAAGCGCGCCGCTAACTTTGGCTCCTACCCCTCCAACCCACAGAGATCGGACAGAGTTATCCTCACAATCAGCTATTTTTGTTGGGGGCCGCGAGGGGGACAGCTGCAAAACCGGCTTTCCGCTCCCTTCCACGGTGGTATCGACCGCGCTGAGCGAAAACATCGGCAAGCTCTCGACGGGCAGTCCTTCTCCGCCAGCGGCCACCGTTCCTGGGGGCGCTCGGGCTCTGGCTAGGATGATATACTTCAGCAACCGCTCGAGCAGCGCTAACGTTGGCGGCCATGCTCTTGGGGCTGAAAGAAAAGAAAGGGTTTCGGAGTCATTGCTGGTGGAAGCTGAGGAGGCGCTTCGGGCGGGTGGCGGCGGTACGGAGATGGGCTGCGTAGGCGGTGGTGGTGGCAGCGGCAGCGGCAGCGACAGAGAGACGCCCGGCGAAGCTGTAGGGTCTTGGATGACTTCCCAGGATCAGGAGGGAAGAGATTCGACAATAACAGGTGTCTATGGCTTTAGCGGGGGGATAGATGCGACAACGGTAGAGTTGCGGATAATAAGGCACCGTCATCACGTGAAATCGCGTCATGTCGAGCCCATGAAATCCTGACCAGCTACTACTACTACTACTACTGCTGTAGCAGAAGAAGCAATGCCTGCTTTCTCGTGTCCTATATACCAGCCTGGCAGTACCGCCCCGTTCGACATGCACCAACTTGATAGCTCCACCTCTACTACGCGGCCAACCGAAAACAATGGCTACCATGAAGAAGGCCACTTCTAAAACAAGCGCACAGAATGTGAACCAAACGCCTGCAAGTAATTATCTCTACGACAACAGCAAATAACATAAATAATTATGTTCTCGAAATGGTTCCCCGATCTCTAATGGTCTTCCTCCTCCTCCTCCTCCTCCTTTCGCGCGATTATGCTGCTACGACTTCTACTGGCTGCTGCTGCTGCTGCTGCCAAAGCGTTGTCGGAGCGCCACGATGACACCCGCAATGGCACGGCGACAACGACGACGATGGAGTGCGTCGCAGCAAGCGAAGAGGTGCACCAACGAGGAGAAGCCGCCGAGGAGGGTGCCGGCGATGACACTAGAAGACGGGATTCCTTTGTGATCGCACCCTCAGCTGCAACGTCGCTAGAAGGGAGTGGGGGTGGAGGGGGAGGGGCGTCGGCGTTGGAGGGGTCCTGGCGGGTGTTGCACTCACAGGGCTTTCCTTACTATCTGCACGAAGCGTCGGGGCATTCACAGTGGGACGACCCTCGTCATCAGAAAGGGTCGTCGTTGTCGCTGGTGGAAGGCGACCAGGGGTATTCCGTGGTTGAAGAGGGTGTGGCAGCGGCGGCGGCCGCGGCATCAGTCGAGGTGGTCCCGCCTGAAGATGGAGAGCGACGACCCGCGTCGCCCATCAAACCAGTCGGGGTGTCGGTCGCCGTGGAAGTGTCGCCGTTTGCTGACGCCACCGTTTCTGTCTTCGGTGCTTCGAGGCAGGATGCAGACCGTGACAATAATAGTGGTAACCGTAGAACCGCGTCAGCAGCAGACAGCGGGGGGGAGCACTTGTACAGATGTACTAGACAAATTCCAGGAAACGAGCGTTTTGATGATGATACTGGTGGTGCTCTTCTTCCCAAAAGGGCCGGCGGCAGGCTCAACGACAGTGCGGAGACTTGCGGGAACAGCAGTAGTAGTAGTATCAGTAGGCATAGTAGTGGTAGAAGCAGTAGGATAAGTAGGAACAGTAGGGGCGGCAGTAGGGGCGGCAGTAGGGGCGGCAGTAGGGACGGCAGCAACAGGAGCAGCAGGAGCAGCAGTAGCAGCAGTAGCGACAGCAGTAGCGACAGCAGTAGCACCGACACAGGGAGCATAGTCGATAGTAGTGGTAATGTCGTCGGCTCAACAGACAACACAGAAGGCAAAAGCGGACGGACCACCAACCGCCGCCGCAGCCGCCGCAGAAGGGTTGACGGAATGTGAGGACCGTTCCGTTGAAGATCAGGACCGTTCCGTTGAATGTAAGGACCGTTCCGTTGTATATAAGGACCGTTCCGTTGAATCTAAGGACCGTTCCACTGAATATCAGGACCGTTCCGTTGTGTGTCACTGTTTTGAATCAAAACGTTTCTTATGTTTCGGGACATAGCGGTATGTAGCAGCTCCATGGATACCACTGTAGACTATAGCGTTGGTAGAGCAACGTCGGATAGAAGAGCTGGTTCCGCCAGAAGCAGCGTGGGGGGGGGGGGGGGGATTGGGCCTTTTTTCACGATCAGTTGCGATGCAAGAAAGAACGAGCCAATTAATCCCGGCCGCGCAGGCATCGACTTGACCGATGGCGTCTAGAAGGAGCAGACAGAGGAGGAGGAGGCGAGGAATCGCCAACAGCGGCACACCTCAAAACGCGAATTCTCGGATCAACCATGCCATATTCATTGCAGATGTGGTGGGCGACGGCGAGGGCAGCGGATGCCAAAATGACAGCAGCAGCAGCAGCGGGAAAAAAGAAAATGGACACAAAAAAAAATGTGGTTCCAGGAGATAGATGGGTGACGAGTCGAGAGCCGAGGACGGCGGGGGGGATAAAGAAAGGAGGCCTGCGGTTGGTTGTTGTGTAGACAAGGCCAGGTTGTAGATTGCCAAGTTCTGTTTTCTTCGGTGGTTGGGGATTTCGGTGCGCCCTATAAGGCCGGTTGTGCCAGCCACAATGATTTTCTCGTGGTGCCATAGATGCCCCCTGTTCTTTTAACAAGCTCGCTAAATGATGCTTTTATTGCGGATTGCTTAGTACGCAGTGGGCTCGAACACGAGAAAAACTGTGGAGCAGGCACGATCAATCTTATGCCTGCCCAGTAACCGAGGAC
>MEHQ01000511.1:471506-482151 GCA_008828725.1 Saccharina japonica | reverse complement strand
GGGGGGGGGGTACATACTCATGTCATACATGCATGGCCGTAGTCGTATGACCATACACTCTCGCATCCCTATATACAACAATGTCGGGACGGAGGAGCACGTTTGTTCTTTCACCGACCAGGCAGACAGACATTGCTTGCGCCAAGCGCGAAGCGTGGGGGTGAGCGGGGTGTGGGGGGGGGGGTGGCTGAGAACAGTCATGGACGCTTGCGGGGTGTAACGCCCAAGGTCGCACTCGTAGAATTGGGTGGAAACATGCGTTGTGCTGCATGCATACAGAGGAGTAACGGGGCGCCAGCGTTTACATGGAAAAAACCAAGATCGAGCGGTCGGACGTTCTCAGAACATCCGCGGTACGGGCAAGGGGTACAGTCAAAATCACGCTGGTGCAGGAAACGCTGCACACAAGACCACACCATGTACATATAACAAATAAATTCAGAAAAAACAGAGCAGCCCCATCAAAGTACGCGAGCAAGTGCTCAAACAGCGCGGCTGCCTGTATAGTCTAGCTGTCTACGAAGGAAGCCGAGTTTGTTTTTTTTCTTTCCGCCCGGAGTAAACGTATACGAAGCATAGGATCTAGAGCTTCAGCCGCTATCTACAGCAGCAGTAGTACGGTCGACGAGGAAGCCCTTGCTTACCCGAGCTTCGCGCTCGACTTCTCTTTTGGCGGCGTTGATTCGCTTTGTCGTCGCCAGTTCCTCCTGCTTGCGCTCCCATTCCTCCTCGACCTCTCGATACGTCGCTAGGGCGGCCGCTTTCCTACAGCGGCGAACGAGCGAGCGAACGTGCGTGCAGTAGGTGAGTGCGGTGGTGGTGTTACATAAATGTTGGGTGAGAGATAATCTTCACAGCCGAACGTACGTGCACAATAAATATAATGTGGTGTAATGGCGTAATGAACGAGTGATTCCTCACGCGGGCTACTGGGTGAGAAATAATCTTCACAGCCAAATGTTGCTGGAAAAAGTGCACCTGAGTATTCTAGCTGTTAATCCTCGCGGTCGCGATGGGGCGCAGGATATTTACAGATTTATATGTACTAGAATGGTACAGCAGGGCGTGGATGTGAAATTAACATCTACGAGTATATGGTTATGGCGTAGTGAATGAGTGTCTCACCACGCGTTGAGAGGGAATCTTCACAGCCAAAACGTTCGAGATGTCTCGGACGTGGATACTTGTAGAGAGTCAACCGCAGTGACTTACAGCGGTACGACGTTGCTGGAAAAACGTGCACCTGAGTATTCTTGCTGTTACCCCTCGCGGTCGTGATGGGGCGCAGAATATTTACAGAATTGTATGCACTAAAAAAATACCCAGTAGGTTGTGGATGTAACATGAATATCTACGAGTTTATATATGTAATGAAAATGTCCAGCAGGTTGTGGATGTAACAGGAATATCTACAAGTATATGGTTATGGCGTAGTGAATGAGTGTCTCACCACGCGTTGAGAGGGAATCTTTACAGCCAAACTTTCGAGATGTCTTGGACGTGGGTACTTGTAGAGAGTCGACCGCAGTGACTTATAGCGGTACGACGTTGCTGGCAAACGTGCACCCGAGTATTCTAGCTGTTACCCCTCGCGGTCGCGATGGGGCGCAGAATATTTACAGAATTGTATGCACTAAAAATATCCAGCAGGTTGTGGATGTAACATGAATATCTACAAGTATGGTTATGGCGTAATGAATGAGTGTCTCACCACGAGTTGAGAGGAAACCTTCACAGCCAAACTTTCGACATGTCTCCGATGTGGATACTTGTAGAAAGCCGACCGCAGTGACTTACAGCGGTACGACGTTGCTGGCAAACGTGCACCTGAGTATTCTCGCTGTTACCCCTCGCGGTCGAGATGGGGCGCAGAATATTTACAGAATTTTATGTACTAAAAATGGTCAGCAGGATGTGGATGTAATATGAACATTTGCGAGTATGTGGTTATGGCGTAGTGAATGACTGTCTCACCACGTGTTGAGAGGGAATCTTCACAGCCAGACGTTCGAGATGTCTCCGACGTGGATACTTGTAGAAAGTCGACTGCAGTGACAGAAATCGTATCACTGCTGGGTGAACCGTTACCAACTTATTTACTATGTTTGTTAACCGTGAGCAACAACATTTGCAATTTCGCTCACATGTTGCGGCAGAGCGACAATACTTACAGCGGCACGATTCCGCTAGCAAAAAGTGCACCTGGTTATTATTGCTGTTACCCCGCGCGGTCGCGATGGGGCGCAGTATATTTACAGTTTTATATGCACTAAAAACGTCCAGCAGGTTGTTGATGTAACATGAATATTTACGAGTATACTTGTATGGTTATGGCGTAGTGAATGAGTGTCTCACCACGAGTTGAGAGGGAATGTTCACAGCCTAACGTTCGAGAGGTCTCGGACTGGGATACTTGTAGAGAGACGGCCGTAGTGACATAATTCGTATCACTGCTGGGTGAACCGTGACCAGCAACGTTTGCTATGTTCTTTCACACGTCGCGGAAAGGTGACGAAACTTACAGCGGTACAGTGCCGCTGGCAAATATCTGGATAATCTCGATGTTACTCCTGTCTCTGTCTCTGCATACATACCTGGCCTTGACCAGCCGACTGGCCCTCTGCCGGGCGTTGACCTGCCTGAAAGCCCTCTCCATCAGCGCCACATCCCTCTTTCTCGCACGGTTCTTGGCCGTCTCCACGGCCATCAAGCGGCGGTGTCTTTTATGAAATGAAACACGATCACGAAGACGAAAGAAGAAGAAGAAAAAGTCACGTGCTGTACGTACATCATCGGAGCTATACTTCGTATACATATAAGCTTTACTTTTACCCATCCGCCCGAAAATTAAAAAACAAAAACAATGTTCGCGCGGCCGGCGAAGAGCGGAGCTGCAGTGTTGCTTGGCGGGGGAGCGGCGGCAGCCTTTGTTCAGCAGGACATCGGCGGGATGAACTATTTGATAGTTTTGTGCAGGAGACGATACGTTGAAGCAGCAAAACGATACCTTCGGTACGTAGGGCACTTTTTGTGGCGCGCAGCCACCTCTTCGTACCCCCCGCCCCCCCCCCCCCTACCAGAAATCAAATAAAACCAATTCATTGGAGGCTTGTCGTCCATATGCAAATCCGCCCCACAGGCGGTTCTTAGCAGGATGCAGGCCATCCTTCATGCGACTCGCCCCCAACAACCTCGCGGCGCTTTCTTCGCGCTTGGTGCAAGCGACCAATATATGCCTGGTCGGTGGAAACCCGACGTGCCCCATCCCTCAGCATTGTAGGGATGCGAGGGTCTATGGTCATATGACCACGGCCATGCATGACATGAGTACACCCCCCCCCCCGGTTGGGTTGGGTTGGCGTCGCCTGGCGACGATGCTGTAAAACATGCCTCTCACTGCGTGAGCTAGACAACCAGGGTACCGTTTTTTTTCGACGGGTCGAGGGGATGTAGTCCAAGGGGTCTCGTCCGGTGGTGGTGAGGGCGAGCTCAACGACGGAGGCTACGTTTTTTGCAAACAGTGGCAACAAGGTGTGCTTTCTTGTCGCCGGGGACCGCACGAACGCCATATACAACGCAACTCCAGCGACCGTCCCAAGCGCTCCAATTCGTGGTGTGTATATGGTACTATCTGGTGAGGCACCCATGAGGAAGATACATAGTATACCCATTCATTGCTGTGTCTGGAAGTGGCCACATCAGAAGTGCAATCAAATCAATTCATTGGAGAGGCTGTCGTCCATATGCAAAAGCCCGACTCACAAAAGCGGTTCTTAGCACATAGGATGCAGCTCACATCCTTCATTGCGACTCGCCTATACTACCTCACGGCACTTCGCGCTTGGTGCAAGCAATGTCTGCCCTGGATTTGTTGAAAACCCAACGTGCTCCGTCTCGACATTGTATAGGGATGCGAGGGTCAATGGCAGTACGACCGTACGGCCATGCACGACATGAGTAACCCCCCCCCCCAAGGGTACCGTTTTTTTTCTTGTTTTTTTGGCGGTTACCCAGGCTGGTGGTCGAGTTAGATCATTTGTGCGGGGTGGAGAACTTTGCTCCGCACAAGGAGAATGATCGTATCACGCAGTGTGATATGGTAAGGCATTCATGAGGCAGATACATAGTGCTCCCATTGCTGTCTCAGGAAGTAGCCACACCAGACATTAAATTAACTCATTGAAGCTGTCATCCATATGCAAGTCCGCCTGACAAGCGGTTGTTAGTAGGATGCAGCTCACCCTTCATGCGACTCGCCCAACACCTCACGGCGCTTCGCGTTTGGTGCTAGCAATGTCTGCCTGGTCGGTGAAAACCCGACATGCTCCGTCCCGGCATTGTAGGGATGAGAGGGACTATGTCGTACGACTACGGCTGTCAACGAACATGATACATCCCTCCCGCCCCCCCCACTCCCGCTCCGACCCCTCATGACGCCTACAGCCACAGCAAAAAAATGCTTCAAAACTCATAGGAACACCCTGTCGCCGTGCCCGTCGCATTATTTCGTGTCGTACGTACGTACGTACATACGTACCAGGGAAGGTAAGGTAAGAAGGGAGGGAGGGGTGCAGGAGGGGAAGGCACAACAAAAACATACCTAAAAACTGATAGCAACACCCGACCCCCCCCCACGCCCCGCCCGCACATCGGTCCGCTCGTTCGCAAGCCAACCCCCCCCCCCCCCCCCCCCCCCGCGGGCCTCCGACGCACGAAAAAAAACAAAAAAACTTATCTCCTTAACAAAAAAAAAACAGAAGCTGGTAATTATTCGACGCGGGAGCACCAAAGAAGATCCACACCTCCCCAATTCCGCCAACACGGCCTCTCCTTTCCTACGTTTCTGACCAGCTTGGAGCAGCTGTCTCGTTGCCCCGGGTCGGGTGCGCACGCAGAGTGTGCTGGTGCAAGGCAGCCGTTTGTTGGCGGAAATAAGAATCCTGGCGCTGGCATGACTTGGAACGCGCGTGTTCAGCTGCGGCGGCAGTGCGAAGGGTAGTCGAAAGGGTAAAAGAGAGGGGGGGGGGAGGTGTGTACTCAATGTCGGTGCATTGCGGTGGCCGTAAAGTCGTATGAAAGGGAGGGAGGGAGGAGGAGGGAGGAAATGGAGGGGAGGAGGGGAGGGAGGGAGGAGAAAGGAGGAGGAGGGAGGGAGGGAAGGAGGCGAGAGGGAGGGAGGAAGGAGGGAGGGGAACGGGTGTAGTCATTCATGCATGGCCGTATGTAACGAGGTCCTTATATGACCTTCTCTCATCCTTCCGTACTTGTGCAATGGCTTTTGTGACGGAGAGCGGACGTTGGCTTTTATCACCTGACTCAGGCAGAGCGATTTTTTCGCTTTACACCAAGCGCGAAGCGAAACGTGAGGTGTTTATCGCGAGCGAGTCGCATGGAGGGGAACTAGGTACTGGCTATATGGCTGTCAGAAACTGTCGTTCGAGATTGTCCACGGCCAACGGCTCGGCCGCGGCAATAGGACCTCGTTGTTTTGCGGTGGCACCGCAGCCTCCCTGCCCATGGAGCAAGGTGGGGCTGAAATCCGCTCTGGTAGCGTACTCAATATGGACAGACAAACAGACAACAGACAGACAGAACAATGGACAGATATTGATTGTGCTTGTACTACGATACAGCAGAGTATGATGAGCGGTATTCATATATTAGGGAGTCATATACTTGATAGGCTTGCTCCATCTGTGAGTCTCGTGCTTGCCTGGTGACTTTCCTGGGGGGGACTTCCCTCGACTTGCTTGCTTGACTTGCTCGCTGCGTGTCTCTCGACGCTGGCTGCTGACGAGGGTGTCCGGAAGCTGATTTAATATAGTTACTGGTTTTAGTGTCTACATGAAGCAGGCGCTCGAGCAGCTCTCCTAACTCGCCCGCCTGTGCTAGCCTCATATTAGCCCGGTCGTATCAACACGTCTATAGCGTATGATACGACCTCGCCCAGACAGCCTAAGCACAGGCGGCAGGGTCCGAGATCGTATCAATACTAGACAGAACAGACAACAGACAGATAGACAGACAACAGACAGACAGACAGACAGACAGACAGACAGACAGACAGACAGACAGACAGACAGACAGACAGACATAGCAGCATTTAATAAGATAGATAAGTAGCATGCACAGCGACGACAACGGAATGTATTGAGTATCGAGTATATAGTTCAAAGAGTGCAGCCCCTTAACCGTACCGCAGACCAGCGGCCGGCAGATAAATATAGGGCCTGGAAATATAGTACCATCTGTAACTCGCGTTTTGAACTACGTACATTGAACATTTTGCCCAAAAATCAAACGCAAAAAATCAAAACAGTTCAAGCTCTGCCTGGCGAAGGTCGAGAATGACTGGGCAATGACGAGCGCGGCATGACGACTGCCGGGTGGTCTTGCGGTTGCTGAAGCAGGAGGAGCGCCTGCTGGGGGAGAGGGAGGCAGAGCAGTACATACGCTCTAAATAACCATGTCCAATAGGCAATCCACGATAATTGGATACGATACATATATATAACCGGTCGCCCCGTGGGCTAGTCAAGTTAACCAACGAAGCATGTTAGAGTCCAAGAAATCGTGATTCGATCCCTCCCCGAGTGCATTGTTCGTAGAGCGTCAGGGACTTTTTCTTCGCAAATCAATTATCTTGAAGCATACGGAAAGCACGAGAGCGTGAGTTGCTAAATTCGATGAAGATCGACGAGGTCGTTGGGAAGCTTGAACCCTCTGCTGTTGCGATAAAAATCAAGGCAAGTGAACCGTAGTGCGTGGGAAGAGGGAGGAGAGGATCCTACTTTGTGACTGCTCACCGATCTGAGTTATCGACTTACTCGTAGAGAGGAGAAAGACAGAAGGCGAAAGGAATTACATGGAGGAAAAAATATAATATAATATATATATTAAAAAAAATTAAAAAAACCAACAGCTGTGAGCTCGAGGATTTCGTCGAAGCTCATCTTTGCTAGCTGAGTGTAAATACCGATCAGCGCGTACTTACGGATTTAGTATTCCTCAATTTGTAGATGTAAACATCCCTATGGAGGGGGAACACAGATATAGGCCTGTAAATCAATGGAATGTGTGGGTTTTCTATTTTGTGGGGAAGAAATAATTAAAAATAATTAAAATAAATTAAAACAGTCTGAAGATAAACGTAGCCAGGTATAACTAATAGTTTCGCGACATTTAACGTGCATAGAGTTGGTCTAACTATTTGTAGCCCATGCTATGGTATAAAGAAAGAGGTGTGTGAATATATATATATGTTGTGATTGTGTTGGAATTAGTTGGATTTCTGTTGGTTTAGTATGTATGGCGGCTAGTTTTGTGATTTTTGTTGGACTGTGTTTGCGCATAGTTGTGTACCCTTTGCTTGCTGAAAATTGGTTTTACTGCATGTTGTCGGAAATTGTTTTCATTATTGCTGGTGTTGCGATATGTGTTTGCATGTAATCATTTTAACTAATATATTAGGCCGATGGGTATCTGTTCATAGTCGCTAATGACTATATATAGACCGTAGCACTTTTGTTGCCTCAAATCAGGTTGTGTTCCCCCCCCCCCCCCCCCCCCGATCCCTACCTGTCGCGGTAAGTGCTTCGTCCCTGCAGCAGCAGCTCTCTGTCCACGTCTCTGACGGGCACGCCGTGCTGAGTAATAACGAAACCCCTCAAGATGTCGGCCATGTCGATGGACTGCTTGACGAAGGCGAGCCCCTCCTCGCCCCGTGCCACGAGGGCGGCAACGTCTTGCCGCTGCTTCGCGAGCTCCGTTCGCTCATGGCTGATGGCAGCGTTCTTCTTCTTCTTCTGATTCGCCCCCTCGAACGCACCTCCGCCGCCCGCAGCCCCAGCCCAGTCCCGACCTTCGCTCGCCGCGCTCTCGACACTATCTTCTCCTGGTGTTACGTCCTCCCCCCCGCCGCCGCCGCCGCCGCCGCTTATCCGTGGGGACAACAGTCGTGGCACGTTCTCGCTGCTAGGGTTGGACCATTCCCGAGTGCCGACCGAGGAGCCACTGCTCTTGGCGTTTTCCTCCCCCTTTTTCGGTGGGCGAGAACCTCCTCCGTTTTTTTCGTCCCTTGTACTGCTGCTGCCGCTGCTGCTGCTGCTACTAGTAAGAGTAGTGGCATCTGTCGTTTTTTGTGGTCGTTTCTGTGTTTCTTCATTGTTAGTGGCTGCTGCACCGACGCTTGCTTCTTCTCCTTCTTCTTCTTCTCCTTCTGCTTCTGCTGCTGTTGCTGGTGGTGGTGTTGTTGGTTCCTCTCCTTCTTCTACTGCTACTGTTGATATCGCTGTAGCCGCCGCCGCTGCTGTTGCTGTGCTTGCTTCTGCTGCGTTTTCTTCTGCTCCTCCTGCCGCTGCTGCTCCTGCTTCTGCTCCTCCTGTTGCTGCTGCTCCTGCTCCTGCTTCTACTGCTGCTGCTGCTGCTGCTGCTGCTGCTGCTCGCTTTCTGGCGGCCAATCTCTCCTCCGCCTTACGCTTAGACGCCGCGGATGCTGCCGCCACCGCCGCCACCGCCGCCTCTTCCTTATCACGACGTTCCTTCGTACACAGGGAAAAACGTAGAGACGAGAAGGGGGTGAAGGTTGCGAGGGCTGGCGCAAATGAGACGGACAGGAGAGCGAGCGAGCGAGGCCAGCTAGTAAAAGACAGGGGGCAGCCAACGTGTCTTTTGGTACACGACCTACAGCAGTAGTAGTGGTGCAGTACCGCGAGCAACGTTTTACTCACAAGAGAAAGGGTAGAAGTTTTCAAGCGTACAGGGGAGCAAGCGGTGGCCGTGGGTTAAGCTACTATTCTACGTACTCATAGCCGTGATCTATCGAAGAGCGTTTTGTCATAATTTTTCTGATTTTCCTGTCCCCCCCCCTCCCCCCCCAAAAAAAAAGAGGATTTATAATAAACGTTTAAACGCTGCCTAGTTATTTTACCCTCTCCCAATTTTTCTGATGTAATAAATGTTTCCTGTTTTCACAGTTTTTTTTGTTTTTGTTTTCGAGAAAAAGAGGAAAAAACAAAGGGAAAGGTTTTTCGACAATAATGACTTAGCAGGCGGGTAGGTGATCTATCCCTTCTAAACCAAGGTAACGGCACAAGTTCTCGCGCTCCCCACTAAAAACTATGTATTGTGCCTGTGAGCCCGGTTCGCATCTATCTACCTGTCGAGAGCGCATATTATAGCGTGGGTAAGCACAATTCGACGAGAGTTTACGAGGGAAGAAAGTGCTAAAATATTATCGCGATGAAAATGCGAGGCACGTACCGTACGTAGTGGGGAGGGGGGAGAAGAGCCTACTTAGTGACCCCGAATCTGAGTTACGACTAAAAAAGAGGGAGAAGAGAATAGAAGGGCGAAGGTAACAAATGGGATGGACAACAACAAAAAAACAAAAATGGCATGGTCGTTGTCTCTTCCCCCCATCAAGGACACGCTTTACCGCACGCCAATGCATAATAAGGCGTATGTATGTGTGTATACTCCTGCCAGACGTCAACACAATCACAAAAAAAAATGCTACTCAGCACGAAATCACACAAAAAAAAACTGTGCCAAACCCAGCCACCCACCCAAACCATGCCAGCCAGCACAATCAATCACAAGCTATGATACCGCATACACACATTCACGCGGGTGACGAAAAGATAACGCAGCAGTCTCCCCCGAACAATTTTCGAAGCTGATTTTCTCGAAGTGGGGAGGGGAGGTAGGTGCACACAAACGTCGGGCGGTCGATGCATCTATATATATATATACTTCATACTACGTACGGAAAGCTGTCTTCGAGGTTTGTCCAAAGCAAAGCCAGCATTTTCTTTGTTGTGTGTGTGCCCCGCCCCCCCTTCCCCCGTTGCCCTGGAGAAATGCGTCCAAGGGGATGCGTTACGATAGGGTAGACAGACATAAAAGAGGCGTTTTGACGCATGCCTTATTAAGGTATAGAGATAGATGCACCATGTCTTTTGCCTCATAAGGGTGGTCACTTGAGGAGCTCTATACTAATAGTGAGTAAAAACACAACTGATTTTGGAGGGAAACAAAAGTGCTACGTCTATATATAGTATACGCGATGAACGATACCATGGCCTATATATAGTAAGTATACAATGAAACACATATCGCAACACCAAAATAATGAAAAAATTCCGACAACATGCAGAAAACATTTCAGCCAAAAAAGGGTACACAACCTATGCAAACACAGTCCAACAAAATCACAAACTAAGCCGACATACAACATAAACCAACAAAATCACAAACTAAGCCAACACAAATCACAACATATATATATATATATCACACACCTCTTCTTATATACCATACATGGCTACAAATAGTAGAACCACTCTATCACGTAAACTCGTCGGAACACTATAGTATACCTGGTACGTTTATTTCAGACTGTTTAATTTTAATTTTAATTTATTTTTAATGATTTCTTCCCCCACAAATAGACACACACTTCCTGAATTCTACAGCCTCAGATTGTGTCCCCCTCATACGGGATGTACATCCTACATGAGGACATATAAAATCCGTAAGTACGCGCGATCGAAGTATTACACTCAGCTAGCAAAGATGAGCTTCGACGAAATCCTCGAGCTCACAGCTGTTGTTTTTTTTTAATTTTTTATATATATAGTATATA
>MEHQ01000511.1:438989-460514 GCA_008828725.1 Saccharina japonica | reverse complement strand
GAGAGAGAGAGAGAGAGAGAGAGAGAGAGAGGGAGAGAGAGAAAGAGAGAGAGAGAGAGAGAGGAGGGCAAGGTGCATTGTCATTATCATTCTCATGGCTTTTTGTGTTCGGCCGTCAGGTCATGCGCAGGCAGCATTAACTGAGCTTCAACGAAGTTCACTCACAAAACATCCACCCGACTAAATTTGCGGGAGACGTGCGGACGGGGACGGATATGGAATGCGTTGTGCTTGGCAACCTGCGGTATGTTCCCCTCAAAACCCGTAGTTCGCGCGATCGAAGTATCCCACTCAGCTTGCAGAGATGAGTTTCGATAAAAATCCTATCCTCGATCTCACAGCTGTGTTTTTTTTTTTTTTAATGTTTCAATATACTGTATCGGTATATATCGTCACCCTCGAGATTCGATGTTCCAAGTTTTGACCCATCCTTTCAATTGAAGAAAGCGGTGGAAACGCCTGCTTCGGTCTACGTACAAAAAGACGCGTGCTGCATCTCTGCAAAGTGCGTTATTTCTTACGGAGGAGGGGGTTAGCTGATACCGGTATAAAAAAACAACGAGCACCAATCAGCCACACGTGTGCCTGGAGTGGTGGTGGAGCGTTCGTCGCAGGATAAGGAGTGGGATGTGGGTGACAACTAATTACTTGAGCTTTGCTTTATGGCAGTCCATTACCTAGACCTTGTTATTACCAACCCACGAGGCTTCGTAAAGCACAACTCTCCGGTCGGAAATAGAAGCCACATTTGAAAATTCGCGACAAATTTTCAAACGGAGATTAAAATCATGCAATATATATAGGCCAAAAGACTGGGATCGGGTTACACAAAAGGTGTGAAATAGTTAATATGTTTTCCCCCTCTCCCCTCCCCCCCCCCCCCCCCCCCCCCCCTCGTTTTGGGCTTATTCTTGTGTTGCGTGAACCCCCTTACGTACTCAATATGGCGGAGAACCAACCTCACGGCCTACATATTAATAGAGTTATAATCGCTTAGGATAGACGCGTGCTACGATAGAGTTATAACAGCACGTTTTTGGCTAAACGTATTTTTTTTAATGACGGGAAGCTTCCTACCCCCCAAGGTCGTCGCAATTGTCATCTTGTTTTTGCAGCATGGTTTTTGCGGATACCTTAAGGCATGGGATTGCTCGCCGAGTTGCACTACTATTTTGTCTTACAATCCGTTTTTTTGGAGACATATATACATACTGCAGTACTATCAGTTTTTTTGGGGAATGTTCAGTTTTTTGGGAGACATACGTATATAGTAACAAGAACAGAGCTCCTCAAGTTACCACCATTGAAAACAAATCAATGCACTCCTACCGCAGCATGACTCGTTATTAATACGGGGAAAAACGGTACTATTAATAGTAAAATCATATGATGTGTAAAGGTAGGGGGGATGTAAGACTCTTCCGGGGCCCATCGTGGGGTTCTGATCACTACGTTTACTACATTAGCCCACCCCGGCACATACGTTAAATAGTAGCGCAATGCTCCTATCAATAGTGAACAAAAAAAGTGGTTTCAATTTTCAAGCGCCTGTATAATCTATTTTGTGTGTGTGTGTGTGCGTGGGTGCGTGGGTGCCTGCGAGCGTGTGTGCGTGGGTGCGTGCGAGCGTGGGTGCGTGCGAGCGAGCGCGCGTGCTTGCCTCTTGAAGCCTATTGTGGCCCAAACGCAAGTTCTGCAGTTTGGCGCACTCTTCGACCTGAGCGGGCCACTTCTCCAGGAGATTGTGGCTTACGTCAAGGGTGACGAGCTCCTTTAGCAGGCGGAGACCAATCTTCCTCGAGGAGTCAGTCCATTCAAAGAACGCGGGGGGGGGCGGGAAGGGGGTGGAAGGGGGAACGAAGAAAGCGCGCGGGGGGGGTGAGACTAGCATGTCACTTCTTTGGAATTGTCACACGAACACGGGGGGCGGGGGGGGGGCGAAACTACTGTATATAGGGACAAAACTCGCAATGTCGAATAAAGAGCTGTATATATATATATACCACAGGTATATCGTAACGAACCGTGGACAGACCAATCAGTCCATAAATCGGACGAAACATCATCGATTCCCACCATTAATAGATGATCTAGATCTTTCAAGGAAAATAGATTCCTGATCTGTACGATCTGTATGATCTGTATGATCTAGTTCATGTTACCGGGTGGGAGCCGTAATATTCTGCATGATCTAGGACAACATTTCCCGGGGTGGATGTGTGCTATGTATATGTGTACAGATCGTGCAGAACGTAGCGTAACGGAAGGTTAGGGTCTACGTAGATGATCTATTAATAGACAATGATCTATCTGTAGATGATCTAGATCATGATCTATCTGTAGATGATCTAGATCATGATATATCTGTAGATTATCTACATCATGATCTATCTGTAGATGACCTAGATCATGATATATCTGTGGATGATCCAGATCATGATATACCTGTAGATGATCTAAATCATGATATATCTGTAGATGATCTAGATCATGATCTGTCTGTAGACGATCTACTGTAGATCATAATCTATCTGTAGAGGATCTAGACCATTATCTATCTGTAGATGATCCAGATCATGATCTATCTGTAGATGATCTAGATCATGGTCGATCTGTAGATGATCTAGATCATGATCTATCTGTCGATGATCTGGACCATTATCTATCTGTAGATGATCTAGATCATGATCTATCTGTAGATGATCTAGATCATGATCTATCTGTAGATGATCTAGATCATGATCTATCTGTAGATGATCTAGATCATGATCTATCTGTAGATGATCTAGATCACGATATATCTGTAGATGATCTAGATCACGATATATCTGTAGATGATCTAGATCATGATATGTCTGTAGATGATCTACTGTAGATCATGATCTCTCTGTAGATGATCTAGATCATGATCTGCTCCGAGGTGCGTAACCATCTATTGTCTTTTCTTGTGCTGACGAAGAACGTGATGTTCATCCGCGAATTACAATTTTCTCACGTCCACCTTTTTTCACCCCTGCAAAAGTTGTCCTACACTTATTCCAAGTAAATGTTTCCCCCAAACACGTGAGGGTACTTTCTACAGAGATTTAAGGGTCTCAAGGAGCAGTAGTGGACGAAGCTTAATAGCGAATCTTCCTAGGGAAGCTATTTAGGCACTCTGGTTCGCTAAGGCTATATTGTACGCGGCTCAATCAACTAAGAGTATTTCCCAGCCACAGCATCCCGAGTCAACCTAGAGTCTTTCCAAGCACAGCATACAAGCCGGCCGAGTCAACCTAAGAATGTTACCGAGTACAGCATCTCAGCACTGACCACTGGCATAGGGTTAGAGTTCGGGTTAGGGTTCGGGTTCGGGTCGGAGGGTCGGCTTTAGGCGCCAAGCACAACACCTCCGTAAAGCTTCACTATCAAAGTGTGTCCACCCCTCCTCAAGAGATATATACGTACTTCGAAGTATATAGCGACCTCGCACCGTCTCAATCAAGTTTTATTTTACTTTATCTGTCTGCATTACACCGCGAGTTTTCTTCGAGACACGATTTCACACCTCCCACTCGCGCGTCCTCTTCAGCAGCTGCAGGTCGCCTACTTGGAGCGGCACCTCCTTCATTCTGTGGCAGGGTAAAAGCAAGAACGTAAAACAAAAAAAATGCCGTTATTAAGGGGGACTATATAATAGTAAACAGGACCAATCAGATGGACGAACCCCTATACTTCGATATTCCAGTATTCGTACCAGGCATATTTGGTCCTGATTACAATGATCTCCCGCGGTAGTATATAGCAAGATGGCGAATGAAGTATAACCTGTGCGGTAGGCAAGGCAACTATTACGGGACATGGGACACGGGACACCATAGTAAATAGAACCTACGGTATACCATATACCTATTTTTAGCAACAGCATTTGGTTGTATTTACTAGTGTTTACTATGGTCCTCCTGTAATAGAAAAACGAAAACGCCGTTGGTATAAATATATATACTGTAGTATAGCAAGACGGCGGATGAAGTCAGTGGACGGCGGAGTCTGTATCTACTACTCTGTCGCAGGGCAAATTAGGTAGAAACAAAACTTGTGTTGGTCAAATGGACATAACCATACTCGTTCGTAGCACGACGGCGAAGTCCGTAGACAGACAGTAAGTAGTAGTAGTAGTAGTAGTAGTAGTAGTAGTAGTAGTAGTAGTAGTAGTAAAGTCAAACCTAAAGGCAATTGGCCAGCGCGTTCCGTCGCCGACACGTTCGCGTCACTCGCAGCGTACCAACACTTACCAAGTACGGTTAACTACACAGCCGAGAGAGAGAGAGAGAGAGAGAGAGAGAGAAAGAGCGCCGACCTAAGTACGCACGAGCGCACCTGCCGGGCACACATACTATTCATATAATACCTACGAGTAGAACCTCATACTCCCCCCCCCCCGTGGCTGAGCCTTGCCTGTTGTGGCCGAGATCAAGCGTCTGGAGCGAGCTCATGAGGTAAATGTTGCCCCTGAAGCCGCTGATCCGGTTGTGTCCCAATCGCAGGTGCTTGAGTTTCGTCAGCGCCTCCAGCTCGTTGGGGATGGTTCTGATCCTGCTTTCAAAACGCCCCCAATCCCCCCACCCAACCCAAAATGTTACCGGCCGCGCGACGTCCACCGTTTTTTTTGTCAGTATGCAGCATCTCGACGCCTTACCGCAGCAAGGCGTGTTGGTTGCAAAACAGTGAACTTATATACATAAAATGCATGTTTTTTCTTCTTTCGGGGGTAATTTTTTCTGAGTGATCAAAGTTGAAGCTACTGTAATCCAATAGGCTACTGTTATTCCAATAGACTACTGTAGTAGTCCAATAGTTTTTTACATATACATACACTTTACCAGGTATCTGTACCTCATGAGTGATGACACCGAGAGCACACCCGCAAAGTCTGAGAACCCCCCTGCCTGGTTGGTGAAAACCCAACGCGCTCCGTCCCGGCATTGTAGGGATGCGAGGGTCTATGGTCATATGACTACGGCCGTGCACAACATGAGTACACCCCTCCCCCCCCCCCCCCACCGGCCCTATAAATATATGATATATTTATAGGTTGGGTTGGCGTCGGTTGGCAACGACGCTGTAAAACACGCCTCTCACTGCGTGAGCTAGACAACCAGGGTGCCGTTTTTGTTTTTTGGCGGCCACCAAAGCTGGCGGTCGAGTAGATCATTTGTGCGGGGTGGAGAACTTTTGCTCCGCACAAGGGGAATGGTCGTATCACGTAGTGTTAATATGGTAAGGCATTCACGAGGCAGTTACATAGTAAAACCCATTGCTGTCCCCGGAAGTGGCCACACCAGAAATTAGATTAACTCGTTGAAGCTGTCGTCCATATGCAAGTCCGCCTCAGAGGCGGTTCTGAGCAGGATGCAGCTCACCCTCCATGCGACTCGCCCAATACCTCACGGCGCTTCGCGCTTGGTGCAAGCAATGTCTGCCTGGTTGGTGAAAACCCAACGCGCTCCGTCCCGACATTGTAGGGATGCGAGGGTCTATGGTCATATGACTACGGCCGTGCACAACATGAGTACACACCCCCCCCCACCCCCCCCGCTACCCCGCCGTCCGTCACGTCTCTGCACATGTGCAAGCCAAAAAAAACTTCACGGTGTGTGTGTACGAGTATGTGTATTTTTTTGTTCTCTCTCTCTCGTAAAAAAACATCATCCATTTTGTTACCTACATAAAATAAACTGAACCTACAGAACCAACCCACCGGTTGTGCCGCAGATCAAGGTCGACCAGGTCATCCATGCCCGCAAGGTCCGGCGATATCCTTACCAGCCGGTTGCCCGACAAATCCAGGCCTTCCAACCAGTCCAGTTCGTACACCCTCGACGTCACCCTGTCCATGTCGAGCTCGCTGAGGTCCAGCAGCGCGGGCCTCGCCCCGGCAACGCTATCCTCCGCTTCGTCGACCAATCGCTGAGCTTTCGACCGAGGGTAGTTTCTCGGTGCCAGGCTGCGACGCCTGCGATTTCGCCGCCTTTTTTTTGCCCCTCCTCCTCCTCCTCCTCCGGAACTATCATCCCCGCTACTGCTACTGCCACTACTACCACCACTACCGCTGTCGCTGCTACCGCTGTCGCTCTCACCGCCGCGTTTCTCGCTGCCCCCAGTATTCCCGACGTGAGACCCAACGGTGTCATCAACGGTCATGTTGGTGAGTCCGGTACCGGTACCGGTGCTGGCACCGGAACCAGCAAGCTGCGCCGCGGCGAGTTCTTCGTCGTAGTACCAGCCCGAAGATTCGTCCCACACCCATCCTTCGTAGCCGGGGTTAACGGTCGTGCTTGTCTCCCCCTCCCCTCCCCCCCACCCGCCAACGCCGCCGCCATCTTCTGTATACTCTTGTTGTTGTTGCTGCTCTGTCCATGCTTCTTGTGCTTGCTGATCATCCGTTTTGTTTTTTGGGTCGGGGGGGGGGGGGGGTAAAAATATAAGGCAAAGCGAAAGTGGGTCGTATTACGTGCGGTTTCTCGAATTTTTGCGTCGCGGGGAAAAGAAAGGTGGAAACCACGCCTAAAAAATAGCCCCATGCAGTCAGTGTGCCTATTGATGGAATAGAGTTGGTACACAGCCTTCATACGCTACGCGACAGGCCTTGCGGATGTGTATGTAAGTTGTCTTACAAACCTATCAGGTGCGGTTTGGAGAACAAAACAGTTACCTGGTAGTTGTTAGGTGCAAGGTGGGGAGCTGTGTGCCAGCCGTATAAGCCCGAACTATTTTTGTAGCTGCAGTAGTGGTTCGGGCGTCACACTATGTATGTCGACAAATTTATGACAACAAAAAAAAGTTGACCAGATTTTTTATCATCGGATTTCTTCACAGCGCGACTTTTTTATGGTTGTTATAATATTATTTATACTTCGTATATACGTACGTAGGCGTGTTTTTCTTTTCCTTTTCTAGCCGCGTGCCACCACCACCGCGCTCGCAACATCAAGACCACGGTGCATGCGGCCAAAACTGCGTACTGGATTGTTGGCGTTACACCCTCGCGGGAATTCACTTGATTACAGTGCACTGTATTTGCGGGGGGGGGCATAGTAAATACCTGGTATATAGGACCAAATAATGTTAGTAAAAAGGTCCTGTTTACTAGTTCCCACTAAATAGTACAGGGTGGACAAAATGACGGAATAAAAACGCCGATATCGGCATCATCATCATCAACAACATCGTCATCATCAGTCACACGAAGCAACGCGGGGCTGCTATATGCGCACGTGCAACCTACGGTAGGTGGAGGCGTGCTACGACTATCATATATACGGCATCATAGGGGTAACGCAAAAAAACGTTTATGGGACTCCCTCTACCCTTACTCACTTTGTGAGAAACTGGTGTGAAAACTTATTATCATGTACTCAACAACCGAATTTGACAAAAAAAAACAAGCCCGATATACAATACCACCATGGCCTGAGGCGTCCATACATGATGCTATGATGGTGATGGTGACTATGATGATGATGACGATGATGATAATGATGATGATGATGATGAGGATGATGCTGATGAGATTATGATATTGATGATGATGATGATGACGATGATGATGTCGTCGTGCGTGCTGATGCACGAGTAGTGACTGTTTGTACTTCAAATAGATACGTATGATACGGATTTTCAACGCCCATAATATACATGCGAAAATACAGACTAAACGGCTAGAAAAATCAATATTCTCATCATCCTTGCCATACGAAAATTGTTGTAGGCATTGTTGTGAAACACAAAAATAGGGATTCCAATATGGTGCAATGGCTGGACAGATAGCGGTAAAATGTGTGGTGTGGGCGTACGTATATGTTACGTATGTACTGTCTGTTTGTATATAGTACCGGAGACTGTTCCGGAGAATATTCCGGAGAATCTTCCGGAGAACGTTCTCGAAAACATCGCTCTCCTCGCGCTCACCGCGGACTGCTCATCGTATCCATAGCTCCCGGTGTCAAAAGGGTCACCATCCGTTTTGCTCTCGCCCCCCATAGTGGGCAAGTAATCCTCGACATCCTGCACGCGGTGATCAGAAACCGAGTACGTAGCGGGTAGGGTAAACACGGCGTTAGAGAACGGTTTAACTATTTATTGTGGTGGGGCCCAACGGCACTTAAGATTTTTCTAGCTATATACCAGGTATGCATTCAAGGTCTTAATGAACTCCGCGCCGCCGTTACGTACGTACCAGTAGTGTTTTTCAACGGCAAGTAGAAACCCGGACCGGCTCTTCTAGGCGCTGAAACAAACCCGTAGCGTCTGCCCCCCTCCCCTCAACTACTTGTGTAACAGCGAGCGTGACAGCAATAGCACAGACACTGGCGGATAGCTTCACCGTAAACTTGCGCTGTATGTCCAACGCAATTTTTAGATTGTTTTCTACGCGCGTCGGACAAATCATTGATTTCCATTCGATGATCTAATAATAGATATTTCGGGGCAGATACATTCATGATCTGTATGATCTGTATGATCTATAGCTCATATTGCTGGGCGGGAGCCGTACAATCCGCATGATCTAGGACATGCTTCCTGGGTTGGATCCGGGCTGGATCTATTATGTACATATGGTCCTGCACATCATCTCATAACGGCGGGTTGGGATCTAGATGATTTAGATGATCTATCTGTATATGATCTATCTGTAGTGATCTGCCTGTACGAGATGATCTGTCTGACGTGTGAACTGCTAGTCTCATTGCAACAACCTATATTATAGCAGTCACGTACCCTTACGTACACTCCTCCTTGCTGCGCTAAAACGTGTGTAGTATTTATGGTATCACATGAGAGCACTAATAATGTTGTCTGCGTGTGGGGGGAGGGGTGGTGGGACACAATAACAAACAACATGATAAAAGACTGGGTAAGACACAGAGTACCCCCTTGCAGGTTTGTCGATGAAGCATCCTTGGGGTTACTCACTTTCGTGAAGAATCAAGCGTAGAAGAGAAACAACTTTTATAAAACCCCGGGCCAGATGGCATCTGGCTCGGAGGGCCCAAAGCATGACCCTCCCGATCTTATAAATACCCCGAATACGAATGCCATCCAAGTATTACGAAAACGGACCAATTACCTATATATGAGATAATTACCGGCCTTCCTAGTCCATACCATCACACAAACATACTAGGTCGCGACCGATCTCCTGTATATCACACGAAGAATACTTGTCTGATACAGTCAGTTACTTGTTCAGAGTCAGTAACTTGTTCAGGACACAACAAAATGTTGTTCGTAAATGAAGAATAAACCACTGAGCCGCATTAAATAGTCAGCGCTGACCGAGGGGCTCAGTGTGTCTCGTATCCTTTACAAACGAACAAAACCAGTATAGGTTCTGATTGGGGGCTTGATCCACCCCGGAGGGTGTCATCGGGGGAAGTCCATATCGAGCCCCAGGGTATATACTCATTTTGTTCGTTTAATAAGGACAAACATCTGAGTGAGCCACTCGGTCAGCGCTGACTGGGTGGCTCAGTGGTTTTTATCCCGGATGATATACACGAACACAATATCGGTCGCCCCGATGGTCTAGTAGTACCTTCGAACGCTTTTTAAGAGTTGATTTCCGGAGTTCAAACCCCACGTGGGTCGGACTTTTGAGTTTATTTGCAAAAAAAAAAAAAAAAAACGACTTCAACTGCTGAGAGCGCCTATTAATAGTAGCAGCGTGGGTAGGCACAATTCGGTGAGAGTCGAAAGGGCTGAAGTCTTCTCGCGATAAACAATGCAAGGCACGAACCGTAGTGGGGGAGGGGGGAAAAGGAGCCTATTTTGTGACCCCAGATCTGAGCTACGACTACAGTTGGAAGGAGAGAGAAAGGAAGGGCGAAGATAACAAATGGAATGGAAAAAATAAATAAGCGTGTTTGTTGTGTGTCCTTCGATTTTGGTTGTTTACCTACCTCGGACCCGAAGAGGGTAGGCCTCGACCAAGACGTTTCCCCCGTGATACTGTTGAAGTAGTAGTACGCGCCGCTAGATTCGTCGAGCACCTTCGTTACCACGGAGGCCAGCAGGGCTCGGAGGGTGCGGACGGCCCGGCGGCGTCGCCAAGCCGCCTGGGTGTGTGTGTGTGTGTGAGAGAGAGAGAGAGAGAGAGAGAGAGAGAGAGAGAGAGAGAGAGAGACAGAGAGAGATAGATGGAGAGAGAGAGAGAGATAGAGAGAGAGATAGAGAGAGAGAGAGAGAGAGAGAGAGAGGACAAATATAAAATAAGAGTACGTGGTGAGAAGGAAGGGGGGTAAAGACAGCGAATAGAAGGATATAGACAAAGCTCAAGCCGGAAGTACGTACGTACGTACATATGTACAGAAGTAGGAAGTAGGTTTTTGTGCAGAGAGCTCTTTCTTTTTCTTTTTCTTTTTTGTGGTTTTTTTGTTTCGGCGTGCTTAGGGGTGATCAATATCGAAGCTGGCCACAAACTACACATTGTCGAATAACTTAAGGATAATAATAATACGGCGTGGAATGATGGGGGGGGTAGTAGTAGTAGTGTAATGTGGCATGTTTGCATGTGTGGCAGGGAGGGGCGGACAGAGAAAAGAGCAAGGAGGGTCCGCGGAAGGGTACGATGTGATACGAGATAAAAAATCGATGCAATGTTTCACACCTTTTTACGAAAAAAGTGTCATTACTCGTACTGTGTCACGGAGGACCATAGTAAATAGGACCAAATACTGTTAGTAAAAATAGGTAAACATATAGGTTTTAGTGTGTACCGTAGGTCCTATTTACTAGTGTTTATTTACTAGTGTTTACTATGGTTCCCCGGTAATACCCCTGTGAAAAAACAAACACTTGTGACACCGATCACGTACTGCCGTCCCGCCTGTCCTGTTTTTGTGGATGCCACCGCCTGAAAAACTCGATTCCCAAGATTGAGAGTTTTTGCACGTGCCGTTGTACGGGTAGCGGCTCTGCAGTATGATTGATAGGCATACATATCATCGAGCACGTCGTCTGTCTGCCTCTCTGTGTAATTACGAGGGGGAATCTCTTCTCCACAGCGCATGAGATACACGTTTTTTTGGGTGGCATACAATACCTGGCACCTCTACTTGTATCTACTCGTTGGACCTGGAATTCCATTGTGCATCGTGAGATGATTGGGGTGTGCATGCTTCAGTATACATACTGTAAACACTCCTAAGTTACAGAGAAACGGAGAAAATCGAGCATGTCTGTGCACGGCACATACCTGAATCATGACGGCAGCCTCATCCTCGGCGTAGGTGGGCGCTACGGTCTCCAGGTCTCCCAGCTCGCCCAAGATGCGAGTAAGCACTGCCGGGGGCTGAGAGGACACCACATCACACACAGCAGTTGGTTCTCTTCAATTATTTAAAGGTGGATAATGTGTTGCATGTGCTGCACCCTATAACGTAGGCTAGCGTTGTATCGTCCAGAGCTTACTGTACACTCTGTCTATAATACTGTAAGTTTACAGCTGTGATACTGGGGGACCCCTACAGGAACACGACTACGCACTACTGTACGGCTGTACGTACTTGTAAGTACATTTAATTGAATTACGGGTGTTAATAATAGTTGAACTACTGTACAGCAGTACGTACGAGTACTCAGTATACTCAGTATACTGTTTGTAGCTGCAGTTTTTTGTGAGTATCGTACACATGAAGAAAACACTGCTTGTCGTCTGTGTCGTTGTACCTAAACACTGAGTATTACCACACGTGGAACATATGCAGCGTGAGGCCCGCCCGACGAATTGCCACACCCGAGCTTTCGCCATATGTATCTGCAGACACCGCACGTGAAGACATATATACACACCAGGTATTGTACAGATTCGTACTCGTAGTAGTCGAGATATCATATCTTGACCAGTACTGCTGCTGCTGCTGCTGTGGTTATGTCATTGTAGATCTTTGATATTTGATACGTACGTAAGACATCCTCTCACATTCCATGTGGTTTCAAACGTCTTGGTGTTGTAGTAGTAGTACCCCTGAGTCCTCGGGTCGAAGATTTTCTCGTAGATCAGGTTCGCCTGCCGTACGGCTGTCAGCCGCCCGAGAAAGCCGCGCACAACTCTTTGCGCGTGCACAGCGGCCCTGTCCTCATCATCAGTAGTGGCAGTAGTAGTAGTAGGATCATCTGCAGCGGTAGGCGCGGCGGCAGAAAGCGTCATCTTCCGACGAGACACCGAGAGGATTTCTAGAGGATACTCGTCGTCAGCTGCTCGTCGTACAATCCAGGCACTATGCGGTGCGGCTACTCATGATTTCGGTGCCACCACTGCTGCATGGAAACATTTATTTGCCGTGAGGTCAGTCGCAGATCCTTTGTACGAGATGTTCGTTCTTCGTTCCGTTGTCTAATAAAATAGATTCGATTCGGATGATGTCGATCGTTCAACTGCTCAAACGTTCAAAAACAGTCGTTTTTTTCTTTGGCCAATAGACTAAGTATTGCGTGTATTAATGTAATCTCGCCGCATCTTTGGTCTTCCAGCCTTTTCCCTCTTCCATGCCCCGAATCAAGGCAACCAACAGAGCCATGAGATCCAACCTAACAAGCACGACTTCACAATGTTGATGTTGGGCGAAGGGAGCCTAAACTTCGTATATGCTTAGGTACTGCTTTAGTACGCAAACACCTCGATCGAGCATCACGACAGAAAATAGTACGTACACCGAGCGTACACCAGTCTATAGGTACGATGTTTCTGTCTGTGTGTCAGCTCACGGAGTCTGTGGGTTCAATCGATCGATTATTACAGTAGTCGATATACTCAAGCGTTGCTCTACTGTTGTTGTACATTCCTCGTGAAGGAGAGAGATCGGTGGCTCCCCTGGGCACTGGGCACAGCCATAATGACATCACAGGGTTGTTAACAACAGGACGACTGCGCCACAAGGCATGGCGATACCAGGTACCGGCATCGATCTACAGTACAGCAGTCCTTTTCTGTACGTACGAAATCATTTTTTTTTAACTGGACACATATACGAGTCGGTCGCCCCGATGGTCTAGAGGTAACCTCGAACGCTTCTGAACGTTGATGTCTGGAGTTCGAATCTCACGTGGGTCGGACTTTTGAGTTTATTTGCAAAAATAAATAAAAAACGGAATCAACTGCTGAGAGCGCCAATTAATAGTAGCGTGGGTAGGCACAATTCGATGCGAGTCGACGAGGGAAGGAAAGGCTGAAGTCTTCTCGCGATAAAAATGTAAGGCAAGAACCGTAGTGGGGGAGGAGGGAGAGGAGCCTACTTTGTGACCCCGGATCTGAGTTACGACTAGGGAGGAGAGAGAAAGGAAGGGCGAAGATAATAAATGGGATGGACAAAAAAAATATATATATATATATATCATACCTCGTACGTACGAAGAGCAGAGCCATAACGTTGATACGTTGCTCTGCTGCTCCCTAGGTAACACCTGGTAGGTGTTACTGTGATAGGTGTTTGTTCTTTTTAATCTTCTTCCGACGATTGGGTACGTACAGTAAACGCGTCAATTTACAACCCTGCTGCATGGCAGCGCCGCAGCTGCTGCCACGGTCTCGGATGCATGATGACTGAGTATGTATATGTATGTGTATGTGTATGTATGTTAGCCCAACCTGATCCCGGGAGGAACTACTGCTGTATACGTAGCAACGGTATAGAGCAAGGCTCTACTCATTTTCCTCTCAATCAATGGAATCTTCTTGGCTGACGGTCGCAGCGTTATCCAGTACCAGTATACTGGCAGTATGTTTGTGCTCGTCTCGTATGTACGACTTATTGGCCATATTATAATACAGTAGTAATAGTCTACTCCAAGGTTCTCCCCTTCGGAGTTGTGGTTGACTTCAAATCCCGGGGGTGTCGCAAGTCGCAAGTCGTAATATGAAAGGGGAGAACACAGCAGGCTTTTGTTTGTTCCTCGTACCAGCTATACTCCTATATATGTACACGTACGAGTAGCCACCGGGCAAGATCGAAGCACATAAAAAAACTCATGAAAGCTAAAATCAAAAACAAAAATAGCCACCCGTCGGGCAAGAAACTAGGCAAGCAAGTAACACCGACCAGCCCGAACGAGTTTATAGTGAGTTCTATATATACGAGTACTCGTATTACACGTATTACACGTATATCATACAACAAACAACCCTCTCGCGTTTTCGGGTGCTTTTGATCGCGGACGTATGCAATGTTCTTGGTAAGCGATCCCACGATTTAATACTACTACTGTGATACACACCTGGTATCTGGTATTTATTGGTACAGAATAATGGGCTATCCAACCGATAATGGGCTATCCAACCGATGGCGCTATGCCATTCGTACACCAGCAGCGAGCACGCGGTAAGCACAACAAGAAGTAGTAGGTGTCGACAACACCCCGCCCGGCAGGCGGCAATCTCCATGAACTCCCCAGCGACAACCGAACAAATAATTTCTTCGCAAATTTCGGAAATTCCCCGGTGTCATACTGGGGTCTCTGGGGGGGAAATTCGGACGCTTGTTGTGTGATCCCCTTTGTTTTCAATTCATCTCTAACCAAGCATGACCAAGCTTGACTCTCGATCCTGTTTGCTGCTGTACCCGTACGCAGCGATTCTGGAGCCGTTTCGAACGGCATTACCCCACGAGCCCACGAGAAACGAACGAAGCAGCAGCAGGCTCTCCCTCCTCATCGGCGACCACCGATACCAAGCAATAGAATCTCGCTCGTCGGGACGTTTACGTTTCGCGAAAATTCAAAATACAAAAAAAAAAAAATACACACGGCAAAATGTAAAGCAGCCAGCAGCAAGCATCCAATGTGTATATACACACGACTTGCAAATACGAATTTCGACGAAATACTCGACCTCACAGCTGTTGATCTTAACTTTCATCAATTCATGTATATACCTACCACGTACATAGCAGCAGCACCAGCACGGCAGTATAGCTACGTACGTAGCAAAGCAGCAAGCAGAGTATAGGTATATATACGTGCGTAGCCAACAACAGCAGAGGCAGCAAGCAGCATACGTACTGCAGTAGTACGTGCGCACCAGGTACTGGTTGGCATGACAACCAGTTTGGCTATATATAGAACAACCAGTTTTGACCAAAAGCATCTACGGAGGAAACGGTGATTTGAAACTTGACACACCAACCGGCGCCAAGACAGCGCACCACGACGCAATCACGACACCGCGCAAAATGCGCTTCCAAACAACGTGGCGATTGACTATTGACTATTGGGTGCAGAGTCGAAATAATAATAATAAGTGTTACACTTTGCTGTGTTCGTTAATCGACAGCACTTACGCCAAGCAGGGTCTCCAAAATATCCAGCTCTAATAAAGCACAAAAGGCGCGCGCATCGCTCCGCACACCACTACTACTGTGTTGCACAACGAACCTTAGCCCCACCGCTAGATACTTGCAACACCCAGATTACAGAACAAGGCCTCCCAGGCCCCAACACACTATTAGATGCTTCTCACGCCTCGAAGGGCGGTACAAATAGGTGCCACCTTGTCCGCGCTGTATGTACCACGCACACGCGTACGTTTTGTCGTGGTGGTGTCTAGTGGCAACGAGACTCTGCCCTCCCCCCCCCAACCCCCTATGCTTTTCTTACAGGTTAATAACAGCTATGCGGCGTTCGCAATGGCGCCGTGATAACTTACACTCCTATCGTGTAGAACCGAACAACAAAACACACCACGGCCTTTTGCCTCGATGCTCACCAGCCCCGGCCAAAAGTCTCCTTGGCCCAACCAAAGAGAGGAATCAACTGTTAATCTTACGTACCGACCACCGCCCCGCATGCAAGGCGTGCCGCACACGCAGCACGCAGCGCTCGCAGGAAACGCACTAAATCAATCTGACACACAGCCATCGCTCTGCGAAACGGCATAAACCCAAGTCGTGAACTCTGGCAGCTCTCACACCACGACCACCACTACCACGACGACGACTACCATCACAACCACCACCAAAAACGGGCGAGGGTGGCGAAGGAGAGGCCAACCGCAGCAAAATCGGAAGACCACCGTTTGGCCCACCAGCGGCTCGCGTCACCACTCAATCCACTCACCCACACCCAACCCCGCGCCGCTCGCTCAACACCAACAACGTCAAGCACACATAAACAGGAGCACCAGCCTCGCAAGTCATGATCCTGGTCTCGAGCGCATACCCCCAATAAACGCAGTACTCTGGCCTTTTTTTTCCCTAACAGCCTCGACCGCCACTCGGATCCCGTAAAAATTGCAGTGTTTTAGGCAAAATAGTCGTTGCCGGATGACCTCCCCGCGTCTCCAAAGACAATGTTGTCGTCCTTCAGATTGATCTGAAAAAAAGAAGAAAAAAAAGCGCAGAGTACGGGAGAGAGAAACGACAGCTATTACGTGGGAACCATAGTATTCAGGACCCGTCATGTACACTAAAACCTATATACTACAGTATTTTTACTAAGCATATGTGGTCCTGATTACTACACGTATGTTCCTTCTTCATAATAGTAGCGTAAAAAAAGGCTGCAACAACGAAAGAGCTACAAATCGATTTCTACTTTATTATTTGCGGACGACAAAAAACACACACACACACACACACGAGCGGAACAGACGCACCACCACCACCACCGCCATCGTCAGCAGCTGCGGCAACATCGCCGCAGCTGCTGAGGCGGCAAAGGATCGCCGTCAGACAAGAGCACGGGTCAACCAAGAGAAATATTTCTACACTAGAACAGGGCAACATAGCAATCAAAACCAAATATGGGGTGTAAACATTAGGGGGGATGTATGATTTCTCGGGCCCATCGTGGGTTCTTATTACACTAGCCCCCCCCGTAATAGTACGACAAACAAGCGTTCTCGATAGCAACGACGATACGTTACTTCTGCTCCCGCTCGGTCGGTTCTCGTGGGCAAAGCCGCTGGAGTATTTGGCCAAGCTCGTTGCGGACAATCGCGACCACCGCCAAAACAAAAAACACAGCGCGCAAGATTGAAAGGGCGTACGAGTACGTACCTTCCAGTAGTTGAAGAGAAGGAGGATGGACTCCAGGATCTAAAAGCAAACGGACCAGCCACGGTGACAACAAAAAACGTGATGCCGGTGGGTTGGTGGGTGGGTGGGTGGGTAGGTCACTTCCACGAAACGGGAAAAAAGGTCTACCGTGCATTTCATGGCGCGAAGTGAAGGGTTATATAGCAGCAAACGCAAACAAACGCGTGCATTCCCATGAAGCATTACTGTACGTATGAATCACATGAATCACACTTTGCTAAGTGAGTCTCCTGTACACTCGTCTACCTAGGACATTTACGAAGGCTCACGCATTGATTGTTCACGCTAATAAAAGGCCACGCTTTCGTTCGAAGACTTGAAAATTAACGTCCTGCCTTGAATTAAAAAAAGGCAGACAGTACACCAGTAATGAACGCCAAAAACACACAAAAAAAAACGGGTGATGAATGCGACCATCCCGCGGCAGTCACTACCTCCTACTTCCGGATTTAATGAAGAACCAAACAAATTATTTGGTCAACATAAAACCGTACGTACCGCCAAAAAAGTGCAACTGCAACAGTACACAGCACACGCTGTCAAACGAGCACGTTCGTCTAATTCATCGCAATAAGACTTGTGCCCACCAGACAGACACAAGGCTCTCTTGACAAACAAAATACAGCAGTAGACAGCGAATATTTGAAAGGTATTTACGGGTTACACACACGCCGACAGCACTACCAGTACGGAAGCTAATAATAGGGCACGCGGAGAATCTCACCTGTTCCCAACTCCGGCCCATTTGTAAGTAGGCGTTGGACTCCTGCGGGGGAAAACACGGCACACGAGGACGCCTAAGTTACTGAGAAGCTCCAAAGTGCCCAAACATAAGTGTCGTGCCATCATATGTAAAAATAATCGCAGGCGCACAGCAAGTGCGTTCCCGCTATTTCCCTCGGCTCGTCCGTCTTTGATACTCGTCCAGTTGCCATGCCATACAGTATTTACATAATCGCAGGAGGCTCACACCGACTTGCCTATATCCTTCCTCATATCTCTCGCTCTCGGTTTCTTTTCCTCTTCATACTGTATACTCGTCCAATTGCCGTGCCATATCTATAAAATCACAACTCTGGCCTTTGTCGAATCCTACATTCGTGCATTTTTTTTGTGTGTTTCTGTCCCTCCAGTACATGCTCGTCCGTACGCCATATTACAGCCTGCGGTCGGAATCAAGGGTTGGCGTACATACCTGCAACGTAAGCAAATCGTGGTGAGCCTTCTCCCACGCCTCTAGGTTGTTCCCGTTCACCTCCTGTTGGCAGAGAGACACGGCAACCGCAGAGCAAAAAAACAGTAATCGGCACACGGGAGAGCGAAAAAGTAACGCAGCATCATTAGTCGCGCGTGCAAATATGTTGCTGTGTGGCTTGTGTGCCACAACCACCCCTTCTGCTGTTCTTTTGGGGCCGCCATTACCACGGCAGGCTGCAGCCCCAAAAAATCACGCACACACCGCTGCATGATGATAACGACGGTGATGATGATGACAGTGGTGATGATGAAGATATGGCCGTGAGGATGATGATGACGACGACGACAATGATGCTAGATATTGATGTTGATAATGACGAAGATGACTCACACAAACTCATGTTCCTGACATCTACTGTAGCCAGTGGTCACAAACAAACAGGCTGCTCAAGCGTCCGGTTGGATGAAACAAAAACAAAAACAGACCAAAACCGTACCAGCTACGAAGTATAATACTTCAAAGTACACCACTCTACGAATGTCCGGAAAAGCAAGGATCGTTTGGGCACTCAAATAAAAACCCGAAAGACCCTTACATTTCCAAACAGAGTGGTATTCATACAAAAATAGTACGTAGAAAAACGAAACGAAACAGTATCGTAGCACTCGGAGAAAGCCTGTAGACGTAGTACAATACACTCCGCAAGCACGCCCATCACAGAAATATGAGGCGGGGCACTTGACAAGAGCCCGTGATAACCTACCTAGCGCCAGACGGACGGTGCCGAGGCCATCAAATCAGTTCCTTCTGCGCACAGCGTGGTGGTCCGTGCCAACCTTCCCTACCACAATTACCACCTCAACACGGTCCGACCGAAAATCTCCGGGGTTTTGCTAAAACAAAACTAATGTATTTTACCAGAACACGCACACAATTGACGGCAGTTACAAAATTTCCACCCGCGCGGGTTGCTAACGAGAGCTACCCAGTCGTCACCCATGCACCAACAGAAAAAACAAACTCGCAAAAACAAGAACAAATGCACGGCTGAACAGTATTAATCGAATACGGGGGGGGGGGGGGAAATTTTTTTTTTTTTTGGAGCCCCAAAAAAAAAAAAAAAAAGCCCGGGGAAAAAAAAATTAAACAAGGGGGGGGGGGGGGGGGAATACTTGATTTTTTTTCGAGACGCAGAATAGAACAAAAAAAAACTCCCCGCACAACGAGAACGGAAAAAAAAACCGTCCGGCCTCTTGAGCGTGAATGCATTAAACACGTTTTCCCAGAAATGCGCCAGTCTCGCAGCAGCCGCCGCCACCACCGCCACGCCCCGCTAAGGCTTTACCTTGGTGGAGAACATGTGCCTCAGTGTTTCGACCCTAACGGATAAGTGGGAGTTAACCTGAAAGAAAAAAAAGGACGTGGCGGAGCAGAGGGGGATTCATGCCACAGGGAAGGGGATGGAAAATCGGAAAGGGCGAAAATCGGAGGATAACTTTCTAACGTGACGGATTTGATGTTTTTGCCTTGAGGTGCAGAGTGGCGGTCGCTTCACTTAGGCATTGTTTTTCCAATTCAGCCGCGAAAGTTGAAAAAAATGGAGAAACCGCAGTCATCAAGAGCACGCGCGAGACGCGGAACTGCACGTCGCGGTTCAGGGTTGATACGTAGGGAGCATGGCGCGTTGTAGCGGCGGGCGGGTGGGTGGATGCATATTGCATTGCGCGTTGGTCGCAGCTATTATACTACGTAGTCCCTTGCGCATAACGCCTACAACAACATAACGCTACGTCGCGCAGAGTTCGCCCAGCATCAACTGTAGTTAGACGAGCTGTTATCTCAAAAAAGAAAAACAACAGCAACTATGCTACTGTAGACGGTTAGTTGCTCAAATAGAAAACAACAAAATATGCTAGACGATTTGTTGCCTCAAAAAATAAAACAACCAACACATATGCTACACAATTTGTTGTCTCAAAAAAGAAAAACAACAACAAACATGCTTCTGCTATCGCGCAGATTTCGCCCAGCATCTACCGAAGTTACACGATTCGTTGCCTCAAAAATACACCACCAACAAAAATACGCTGCTTCGTGCAACGCTCGCCCAGCAGCTATACTAACATTAAAAAAACTGCTGTTCTATCAAGCCCACTCCAAACCTGACACGCTCCGTCCCGGCATTGTAGGGATGCGAGGGTATATGGTCATACGACTACGGCCATGCATGAAAATGAAGTACACCCCCCCCCTCCCTCCCTCCCTTACCTGCGAGCGCGCGCTGTTGGATCGCTTCATCTCCTGCACGATCTGAACCTGAAACTTCTGGATCTTTTGCCGGTGGGACTCCGCGAACGCTTGCTCGTTGGCCGGCAAGCACAGGTCGCACCACGAGAACAGCCGGTCCAGCAACTCGCGGAACTCTGTTTCTCATCAAGATAAAAAAAAAAAAGCAAAAACACCAAAACACCAAAACGAAAAACACCAAAAACACCAAAAACATCACACACAAGAACGCCACGAATAACACGTCGAAAGCCCAAACGGGGTGGGGGGCGGGGGGTGGACGTACAGCTGTCGCTTTAAGCCAAGGTGGGGGACTGTGACTAGTGTGTTGGAGGCCTCCACGCACAGGAAACCACAAAGAGGCACGCACGGTGCTCCGGCTCGAAAGGGATGCGTGGTCAATGGTCAAATGACTAAGGCAAGCAACAAATAAGTACGCGCCCCTAACGCATCTCACCCCCCCCCGTAACAAAACAGGAACGCCGATTGACACTTGGGAGAGCCGAGGCGGGAGGGCGACGATGGATGGACGTACAGTTTGTCGTTATAGGAGGGTCGGGTGACTGCGGCGCTCGAAGCCTCCACACATCGGGGAGCTAATCGATTCTTCCACTTCCATGGGTCTAGATATTTCAGGGCAGGTTCGTAGACTCCCTGGTCTGTACGTAGGATCTACAGTAGTCAGCTTATGTTGACGGGTGGGAGGGAGCACTAAAACCTGCATGGTCTAGGTCGCGCTTCCTGGGATGGATCTGTACTATACAGATCCCTGCACAACATGTCATAACGGCGGATTACAGGATCTAGATGATCTAGATGATCTATCTGTTCGACGTGTGGAAGCTTCCTTCCCACACACACAAGCCAAACATAAAAAGGTGCCATTACGTAGTGCACGGCCACAACACGGGGAACGTTGCTCGTCTTTCAGCCCCCCCCCCCCCCCCCCCCCCCCCCCCCCCAACCACCACC
>MEHQ01000511.1:435396-438981 GCA_008828725.1 Saccharina japonica | reverse complement strand
CCCCCCCCCCCCCCCCCCAAACAGCAAGTCAACAAGAAAAGACGAGGCTGCCTACTGAGCGGCGATGCTCAAGTCCCCTTGGCGGCGGACCGGCGGGGCTATATACCAGAGCACAAGCGCGGGGGGGGGGGGGTTGTGGATCACGAATAAAGAGCCGGCCAATCAATATACATCATAATCGCTCGTTCGTGCGTTGCTCACCGTCCACTAGAACGAGAAGTTCGTGGGAAATCTCGTAGATTTCTCCGGTTTGGAAGCTGGCGGCCGCAAATCCATGCCGACGCAGATGACATACACGTGCATAGGGCAGTCACAAGAGGTGGGAGGCGGGGGCGTATATATTAGGGGCGCGGGTCAAAAAATATTTTACACCAGCACGTTATTCATCGAAACAGAAAAGCTTCGTCAAAACGCACGGCCTGAAACAGCCATGATATTACGTACTCCTATATATACCATTCTGGTCAGAAATATAATACACATTTGGACTCTTGAGAATGAGTACTAAACGATGCTTATATCACGGGGCCATCGTGGTACCTATGGTCGACAGTTGTAACATACAGTAGTAGTGGCACCTCTTGGAATGGTCTTGATTTTTCGTCTCCGAGATGAAATAAAATAAGGCTGAAGTGGGAAAACAAAAAAAAAGTGCAATACAGGGGAAGGTGTCATCCCGAAACGAACGGGCTACGAGCGCGACACGAACGGGCTACGAGCGCGACACGAGCGCGCGAAATTTCCGTCGTGCTCTCGACGCGACAACCATAGCTCGGGGGCAGCGAACACGTGCCCCGGACGTATCATAGTGGGCGGAACTGTCATGCCTGGTGGTGGTGCGCTCGACGAGCAGCATTCGCAGCCAAAACACGGGAGAACCCATCCGCACCACCACTTAAGACACGGTCCTCAACAAACGCCAAGCGAAAAGAAAAACCAGCTACGTACGTAAGGAACTGACGAACGACGCTCGCATTTTCTGTTAACAAACGTTGGGGAAAAAAAAAAAAAAAAAAACGTAAAGAGGATCGCTCATATATATATATTTAAAAATTTTTAAAAAAACAACAGCTGTGAGCTCGAGGATTTCGTCGAAGCTCATCTTTGCTAGCTTATATATCTCCATGAGGACATAAAACCCGTAAGCACGCGCGATCGAAGTATCACACTCAGCTAGCAAAGATGAGTTTCGACGAAATCCTCTATTTCACAGCTGTTTTTTTTAAAATATATATATACTAGGGAATAAGTGGCCCTCCCGCCCCCACGGCGGTAGGGCCAGATTGAAGCAAGTAGTAATGGAGATGATAGAGGGTCGAAATAAATATAATAATAGGAATAAATAGGAAACAAATTGACGGCGAAGGTTAATAGGAGTACAAATAATGGTGAAGAAAATAGAAACGATGGGGACATAAACACAACCAAAGATACAAGAGCTGCCAAACAGTTAGACTTTGCGCATAGGTTTCCTTTGTTTCCGTGGTTTTCTGCTTTCGGGAATGTTATGAGTGGTCAACGTTGAAGGTCATGCTGCACATTGTCGGATGGCAAAGATGATGATAATAATGATAAGATATAATACGCTGAAGAAGACAGGAGAAGGCAAGAAACAATAACGAACATATAAACACAAGACTGTCAACCTGATAACTCCGGAATTAAAGAAGAGTAAATAACGTCGACAGCTCTAGCACAAGCGTGTAGGGGCAAACTATCGGCTCGTTGTTCCAATATTAGCATGTCGCGCGCGATTTCGAAGTCTAGATATAGGCGCAACATACGATATAAGCATACCGTGCATGAACACATCCCTGGCGTAAATATAAACGATCTGCCTCAACGCCACTGTGGCCTTGGCCTAGGGTGAACAGTCCACCGTCGCCCAAGTGTACGAGAGGAGTGCTGTGTGCTGTTCTTTACGCTACTCATATATCACGTCGCTATACCTGCACATACATACTCGTACGAAGTGGCTTCTTGGAGCCGGGTTCGTGATACGCAAACAACAACACATATACTTTACTGCCTACGCTCAACTCAACACTATGATAACACCATCATCAGCACTTATACGAGTACCCACCAGTGGTGGTACGCGAGAGAGAGTGTTTAATGAAACTTGCGTATTACGTCGTACATAGATCACTATACCTGCACCATACATACATCTTGTCGGAAGCGCCCGTAAACATCTTGTCGGCGCATCACCGTAAAGGATGCTCCACATGCAAGTATCACCAATTCACGCCTGTCATAAGATCTCCGTATCTTATCGCTGCAAACCAGATCTCGTTGATCAACAACGACTGCGTCTCTTCGACGCGCACACAGCTACACCAGACAAGAAGGAAAGTCCACAGCGCTTTCAAGCTTGTGAACGGCTGGAGCCGCGTAATTCATAAGCTTGTATTCATACGAGTACGTATGTACGATGGGGATGCGTACTGTAGTTGATACCAGGGTTCGTTTCATAGCCAGGTACCAAGACAGCAATACAATACATACTCGTACATACGATCAAGTACTCGTAGCGACACGCGCGGATACTTGCGTTTTTTATACAGGTACGTTTACATATAACAGAAAAAAATCGCATTTTTTCAAGTTTGACATTTTGACATATCGATCGACAAACCCAACGACTGCGTCATAAACTCTGAACGCATCGCGCTGGTGAGGACCTCCGATCCACCCTACGAGCGTAGTGCCACAGTTCTCACGCCTCGGTCGATGATATGCGGAGGGCGCAGAGCAGGCGTCTGACGAAAACACAGTTGGCAGCTGAGTTCAAAACAGAACACGAAAACTCTATCCGATCGCAAGAACGAGTGCTTTAAGGTTTTTCGACGAAGACCGTCGGGCGCCGCAAGCAACCGCTCGCCCCCTAGACTACGAATCGTAATGATACCTTCGAGGCCGCTATGTACACTTGCTGGCCTTGCCTGGTACGAAGGTCGTTAGTCGTGGACTGAGTCTATGTCGAGATCGAAGGTCAATCGTCGCATGCAGAATATATGTTCTATTTGTGGTTGATTTGGGAATTGGGCATCAAAGCGAACTGCTGTACGAAGATTTTTTTTTTTCATCAGCGCTACTCTAAATTGCTATGATAAAGTGGGCATCAAAGATCACTTGATTAAAGTATTGTTTTTTGGGCATCAGACGAACTATATATAATAGATAGATATGTACTCGCGAGAAGACCTAAAACACACAGAGAGAGCGTGGCGTCCAATGGTTGGCTCACTTGTTTTGTCGGTTGATGGTGTTGTTGAAGAACTCGAACACCTGCCAAACGAAAAAAACAATCCCGCCGCAGCGGCCGCCAATCGGAACAAGAGGGGCAAGAAGGCAGTTATTCGGGACCGGATCTCATCAACACAATGCAAAAAAAAAAAGAAGACCGGGTACATACGTGTAGATATCGTATCGGATTCATTGGATCGTCACAGCCGGTGTTTATTTCAAATTGTATAAATATACCTGGCGCTGACTTCAGCTGTACATGATGCTTGATGAGCGAAAGACCACGCACAGCAGGGAATGAATGCTGTGTAAAAAATACTCCGTAGGATATTATTA
>MEHQ01000511.1:420396-432896 GCA_008828725.1 Saccharina japonica | reverse complement strand
GGGTGGTTATGACGTGATGAACATGTATATATCACACACCAGGTGTACGATAGTACACAAATACCAGGTACCAAATGCGGGGGTTCTCATACCGTGTTATCACACGGTGTAATAACGTTATCGCACGTTTATCACGTCATCACCACCCTGATCGTATTTGCCGTATGTAGATACCCTGGTTGCGAGTATAAATGGCTTGGCTGATACACAAATACCAGGTACCAAATGCGGGTGCTATCATACCGTGTTACCACACCGGGTGATAACGCCACCACACGGCGTGATAACACGGTATGAGAGCACCCGTATTTGGTACCTGGTATTCGTGTACTATCGTACACCTGGCGTGTGATACATACATGTTCATCACGTCATCACCATCCTGATCGTACGTGTGATCACGTTATCATCCGGTGTGATGACACGGTATGAGAGCACCCGCATTTGGTACCTGGTATTTGTGTACTATCGTATACCTGGTGAGTGATACATGTTTACGAGGTCGTCGTCACCCTGATCGTATTCGCCGCATGTAGATACCCTGGTTGCGAGCATAAATGGCTTGGCTGACATCATACTCGCAACCAGGGTATCTACATACGGCGAATACGATCAGGGTGGCGACGACCTGGTCAACAATCACACACCAGGTATACGATAGTACATAAATACCAGGTACCAAATGCGAGTGCTCTCATACCGTGTCATCACACCGGGTGACAATCAGGCAAGCCATTTATACTCGCAACCAGGGTATCTACATATATACGGAAATACGATCAGGGTGGTGATGACGTGATGAACATGTATGTATCACACACCAGGCGTACGATAGTACACAAATACCAGGTACTAAATGGGGGTGCTCTCATACCGTGTTAATCACACCGTGTGATGACGTTATCACACGGGATGGTAACATAGCACACACCCCCTCGAACGAAATTTTGGTAGCCGATTTTCTCTCGGCAATGGGGAAGAAATGATCCAAACGTCGACCGATGCATGACATGCGTCTACACGGAGAAAAAAAACATCTAGTCGAAATATTTCCAATACATATCATGTTCGAGTGTAGCCCCGTCATTTTCGCTTGTGTGTACGCCTCCCAATGCTTTGGAGAACCTCGGCACGGAAAATCGTCCCACCTGGCGTGGGTGGATATACAACGCTGACCGGAAATATAATCACCGTCTCGAATTGACATCAGAGTACAAACGTACAAACGGGGCTTAAGTTTCCGGAACCAGAGTGGTATATGCCAGCTAACAAACAAAAGGAAACGGCTCCATAAGAACCTCAGCCCCTTATATTTCCGAGCAGGATAAGAAATTCGAGGAGCTGGAATTCATAACTATGAAATACGTGATAAGCCTGCTGGGCTAGTATGTCCGTTTCTTAGGGGAGGGTGGGTCTGTACTACGGGGGTACCATATACAATCAGGTATACTGGTATACAGCAACAGGGGTCCCTCTATAATACCCAATAATACCGGTACCGGTTTAATAATGCCGGTGAGAGATTAAATGCCGGTGAAATCGCCTCACACCCAGATGGGATTTGATAGGGCTGGGCACTGCCACAGTATGTACCGACAGTTTTAGTCTACTGATTGACCCGGCCGGTACATTCGCCGGTAGTTTTTTCTCACGTGTATACGCCCAAGAAACACGCCATATTATTGTACGGAAACCCACCAAATGCGTTTCGGAAGGAGAGAGGAGAGAGGAGAAGACAGTCTACTGCTGTAACCCAGTATACTGGTTGATTTCGACGACAGCACAATCGCTACTGACTTGAGTCCGCCAGTGCCCAGCCCTAGCGGATTAATCAGTGTGGCAGTGTGCGGAAAAATACCGGTGCCCGCTATAATGTCGGTCGATTTGGCCTGGCACATACCGGCATTATAGGGGGACCACTGCTGCTGCGAGCTGGATAACGACAAGTCGCCGGCTAGGAAGTAGTTGGGTACGGTAGGTATTGCACTTGAAGTTGCAGCAGTGCCAGCTATCCGACTATTTGGGCAGTTGACAACTACGGAAGGCGTCTACGTATGCTACAGGGTGCGCAGACAGGGACATAAGTCAGGTTGTCCTTCTGCCCGATATAGCGAGTAAATAAGGCCGTTTCCTATGCGGTTCGATTTCGAACCTCAGATCTGTTTTTTTCGATTTCAAAAACGAAAGTACCCGCTTATGCAGTCCGATTGTGCAAAATCTGACCGGGATTTTTTTTATTTGAGAATCCGATGGCCCAAGTCGTCAGATTTAGGCCCAAAGTCCGACGACTTGGGTCATTAGATTTCCAAATCGAAAAATGGCATGGTCTCTTAATTCAAGATGTTAATGCAAGCAGCAGCAGCAGCAGCAGCAGCAGCAGAACGATCGATGAGTTGGATGGTGACACAGCGATGTTGCTCGCGCCCGGCGTGCAGCCGGCCATCGGTGCGTCTCTCCGTCGCCAGACTACAGTCGGCTGGCGCGGGCTCGGACCTAGAGACGAAGGGAAGCGAACTCGGCGCGCGCCTTTCCGTACTCGTAGAATTTACAGCAGCAGCAGCAGCAGCAGCAGCAGTCAGTCAACGTGCTGGGCTCGGATGCTTCGTTGTGTCAAAACACAAAATACCAAGACAGGTCGACTCGAGCGCACTCGGCACGTCGCCACCAGACCAGAGGCAGCCAGCGTGGCTTCGGACGCTTGGGTCCTACGCCCAGTGCAGCGCACTCGGCGCATCTCTTCGCGGCGCCAGACCACAACAACAGCAGTTGGTCTCCCCGTTTGCTCGAACCTCTGCACGTACAATAAATCCGTTTTTCTCGCATAGGAAAGACTGTTTCGATTTTCGAACTAGGTCGCTGAAAAATCGATCGGACCATAATGTGAAGCTCGAAAATCGAACCGCATAGGAAACGGCCTAAGGCCATCTCTCATGGAAGATTTTTGAGAACCGGAAACGAACGTTTTCAGTTTTCAAAACCGATCGTCAGCCTTATGGGCCCGAAAGTGGTCAATTTTTCGGGTGGTATCATTTTCGGGACGGCCTCCACTCGGAAATGGGGCCCCATTTTCGATCAACATCGCGATCGAAACTGGCGCCCGGGTTTGCGTCGTCGTGGGTTTCCACACATCGTGGGAGGCAACAAGCGTTCAAATGTACCTGATCTGCTAAGCAAGCAACAGGATCTATGCTGCTTGCTGTGCCCCGCTACCCACCCCCGCGCGCCTCATAGGCATCACCACGAGCCGATGGGGTCGGTTTGTGATTGGGTCGGCTACAGGAGCCTTGCCGCTCTCTCCTCGCGGCTGCGATGTCGCCCAATCACAACTTGTCTCGTTGAGGACGAGAGGGTAGTCGCGGTCTGATGAACGAGACGATCAACACAGACAGCGAGGACGAAAGTAGGACTTCGAAAGACAGCCCTCCTAGTGTGAAGCGTACGTGTCGTGTTTCCCTCGTCGCGAGTACCAGATACCATGCTTCTGCGTGGTGGGCTGAGATGCTCCGGAGCGACGAGGCCCGTGTAGTCTACGTATACAGGCTGGTTCAGGCATATCACCCAAAATTTCGTCAGTCACGAATGCCGCATGCAATAACAACTCCAATGTCACATATTTGGTATCATACTGACCGCCATGAACAGTGGAAGAGGGTGACATCGCCAGTTTTTTTGTTCAAGGACCTAGAACTGGCGCTACCGCCGAAAATGTGGCCCGACCAATCACAGGCCTTCAAAGTGGTCAACAATAGTCAGGCGTTTCTGTAGGAAAACATTTCTCCCCCCCATTTTTTTTTCTGAACGAGCCGCTTCCAGGTGGTCCAAGGCATGTTTGTACAAAGTTTCACGCAAATATTCAAAGATCTGACTGCGTATGATCATATTAAGTCATATTTAACGCCCAAAATCGATTATATACTGAAACTAAGAATTACGAGGCAACGCCTATTTTTGCACTTTTACCGCACAAAAGTCCAAATGTCCACGCCGTTTTTTGGAGATAGACCCTGAAATTTGGTACGAGTACACGTGTTGTATGCGTCCTACCCGAGCCTTTTACGAATGTTTCTTTTTTTTTTTTTCTCGCCGGAAATTTCGGATCTCTCAAGACCCCAATTTCCCAAAAAATTACAAAACAAGCAATATCTGACGAAAAACAAAAAAACAAAAAAAAAGCCATCCGTCAAAGTCTCGGATAGGGCGCATAAAACACGTGTGCCAAATTTCAGAGTCTATCTCCAAAAAACGGCGTGGACATTCGCCACTGAATGGATTTTGGGTGGTATGCTTGAACCAGCCTGTAGTAGGGAGGCAGCGAACATCTCTCTTCCTCTCGCTGTTGAACGTTTGTGTGAGAACATAGCCCAACAGGATTCTGAAAAATTCGGGTCATGATAAGGTTGTCGGCCGATTCTGTGCGTCTGGTTTTGAGGCTCGAGAAATTCATCACGTTTTCGACTCTCAAAAACGTTCCATAAGAGATGGCCTATTAATAAGACCTACTTCGTATGCCAATGGGAAAGCGATGTTTGAAAGCGATGTTTGAAATATTTCCCTGGAATTTTAAGGCTGAAGATCCGCTCGTACCGCTGCTGTGGGAAAAAAGGGAAAAAATGTTTGATATTTTTCTTATTTTTTTCAAACGGCTGCAGGCGGCGCAATTTGCTTTTTCTCGTTGCAAATCGTCAACACCCTGATAAAAATCAGCTCGTGCGACGATAGACCTTCGATCTCGACATAGACTCATCCCACAGCCAACCCGCTTCGGGTCGGGCAAGACCAACGAGTGTAGATGACCGCCTCGAAGGTATAAGGTGGATCCATGGTCTAGGGGGCGAGAGATTGCCGGCGGCGTCCTACGCTCTTCTCCCAAACCCGAAAAAAACTCTATTTTTTGCCATTTGACACGGATCGAGAAATTTTGTCATCTGTTTTATGCACACCAGCAGCCAATTGTTTGTTTATCAGACGCCTGGCCAGCGCCCGCCACATATCACCGGCCATCGTGTGAACACGGTGACCCTAGGATGGGTCGGAGCCCGTAACGAGCGCACCGCGTACAGAATTCATGACGCAGTCGTTGGTTTCGTCGATCCATGTCTGTCGAGGATTCGGAATCTCGCCGCTTCGAACTAACATCCGCCTGAGTTTTTCTCAAGCCGATCTTGCTTCAACATCGGCCTGAGAATTGCCTTTTTCGGGCTTTTCCAAAAGTTGGGAATATTCCGTTTTAAGAATCGGTCCCATAGCAAGCTCGTTCTGGAAAAATCTGACGGGGATCTTGGGAATTCAAACTTTTTAGGGTAACTATGCTTTCCCATTGGCATAGGTCTAACAGCAAAAAAACGTAGACGGAGCAAAACGACAATGAAGACAGGCTACAAGTACAGTAGTACGAGCTACAGTCAAGTCAGTCAGTACCGGTTGTGATGCTGTGGCCCGATTTGGTATCATATCATAGCTGCCCCGCCGTGGTCCATCGACTAGACTTCGAACAGCAGCAAGCAGCAGTACAACAGCTGTAGCAGCAACATCTGCTCGAGATATTCACACGAATTCCAAGCACAAATATCAAATCAACCGTACACGGAGAAAATAGAGTTTAAAAAGAAGAGCACATAAAACTGTGTACTATTAATAGCGGAAGACAGATCACAGCAGAAGATCAATCAACCCATCGGTAACTATTTTCGCTTCCCATATGGTGGATGATGGATGATGCAAAACGGGTGCACAGTGCACAGCAGCAGCACGCAGCACGCACCTTCGAGTCCGCCTCGGTGACCAGCGAGCGCTGGAGCATGCGCAGAGATAACGAGTCTACCTTGGACACAGTCGCGGCGGGAGCCAACGTCGCCGAGGCACCTGCCGACGACGGCGTTGGGGATACACTAGCTGGCGATACCACGGCGTCCTCCATGTTTGCCGTGCCCGCGGTGGAGAGAGAGCGAGAGCGATCGAGTCCCGGAGTTTCTGGCGCGGGATACGAGGTGGCGTTCCCTGCTGGGGTCTCCTCTATATCTGCTGTCGCGCTGCAAACTACAACTCCTCCCTCTCTCTCTCTCGGTTGCTGGTTCTATCACCGTAGCGTCGAGCGGCTGTAAAATGTCGCTGCGCGGGTTTCCAGTTTATATATTTGGCGCATGTGGAGGGGATGCATTCATAATTTTTTCAGATTAGATATTTTTTTTTGTCATGTCATGTGAACCAGTGAGTGAGCTGTGTGGGTACACGTATCCTGGGATGGACCTTGTACTACTTTTGCTGTAAAGTGGTAGGTACGAAGTGCCGTAGTATCACAAACGTTCCAAAACATCGAACAGATCCCCGATCTAGATCATTCAGGGCGGGTAGATTCCTGATCCGTATGATGTACGTGCCTCATCATGTTGCTGGGTATGATATAGCCGATCTGGATGAAAAGGTACCTGTTTCATGATGGGTTTTTGGATCTGCACTACAACAGCACACAGAGACAGTCAGACAGTACTATTAATATCAATACCAGGTAGTGTATAAATCGTAACGGCAGGTTATTTATACAAGTAGGATCCAGAAATGCGTGATTTTTGCGCCGTTCATCTCACCATTCATATCATACACGATCACATCACGCCCTCGCTTATTATACGTTGGCTTATATATGCATTTTCTCCCCTTTTATTTGTACGTTACGTTTTGTGCTGCTTTGCTCAGCAGTTACAAATACATATCTCTCCATCTCTGCTCATCTATCTCTGTGTCGCGGTTCTGTGACCACAGACCCCGCCCGGTACATCTCTCTAAAATGAAGAATCGGCACGAATACTCTGTGGGTGTGCTGCAGATCGACGGGGCTATATGATACAGAAATAGAGGTTGATAATGCGAAGAACGCACATACATACAGATGATCCGGGGTAAAGTACGTACCAGGTACTGGTTACTACATAGCAGAGGGCTCTCTTCGCCCCTACCCCCCCCCCCTATATAATATACACCCACTACTCCCACACCTATAGTGGCGACAACACACCCACCCACTACTCCCACACCTAGTGGCAGCAATAACAAAAAAAACAGTTTTTTTTAATCGCGGGATGGGATTATTACTACAACTAAAATAAGGGGGTTATAATGTATATTTTGGTGACGATGATGATGATGATAGTAACACAATCAAAGAACGCCTGTTGCAAATCGTCTCGGTGACCACACAGGTCGCCATTTCGAGGAGGGTGTCGCGCTTCAAACTTCAGCTCAGGGGCCGCCAGGAAGCGAGGAGAAGCAGGGGGGGGGGGATGACAAACCCACACCGATGGCGTGGGGATGGAGCTTGGATGCGGCTTAGGACTTAAGATTAGAACGTAAAGAGTGCATATTGGGAAGAAGGAGGGAGCAAGGACAACAAATGGAGTATTGTGGATAAATCTTGGCGGGAAGTAGACATAGAAGGATGTTAGACTTTGCGCATAGGTATCCTTGGTTTTCGTGGTTTTCTGCTTCCGGGAATGTTATGAGTGATCAACGTTGAAGCTCATGCTGCACATTATTTATCGGATGGCAAAGATGATAATAATAATAATAATAAACACAATCAATGATGATGTGATTATATGTGATGCTATCACATTAGGTCACTACTTCCCTGAAGATAAAAAAGGTTGGAGCAGTAAGGGCAAAACATGCACATTGTGGAGGTATCATACGCGTACGAGTAGTAAGTTTGCTAGCGCAGCCTGTCGATGTTGCGCCGCCGCCGCCGCCGCCGGTGGTAATCCTATCAACAGGTAACAAAATGAGCTACATACAGTCGCACGGGTAGACTTGTACGCAACACATAGCAAGGCTCTGGCTTTGGTCTCCCTGTGGGTAGTTTCCGGATGATGCTGATGCTGCTGATGATGATGATGATGATGATGATGATGATGATGACGAGAACGAACGGCCAGTCGAATAGTGGCTATAGTTTTCTCTAATCAATCAATCACTGCTTGCTGTTTATTAACAAACACATATTATATGTATGAATTAGTAGTACCTCCCTCATCGTTGTGATTTCGCTGCACATCGTCCCCGCCGGTTGTTCACGACGGCAAAGAAAGGTAGGGTACGTATGAATAGGAGGTGCGGAACACTCAGGCCGGAAATATAGTCAACGTTTAGCATTCACATCAGTAGTTTAAAAGTGGCTTATATTTATGTCCAGAGTGGTAAACGTTTCGTATGTACGTAGTATATACATATTATATATAGGAGGAATAAAGTCGGGCAGAAGAAGGTGCTCGTCATGATGAAAAGGTTCGACAACAACGACATTTATCTGCGGAAGAAAGCCCACAGCGATGTCCCCTACGTATACTTCGAATATATTACGGAGGACCATATTAAATAGGACCAAATAATGTTAGTACAAATACGTAAATATATAGGTTTTAGTATGCACCGTAGGTCCTATTTACTACATTAGCCCACCCCGTAATAGATACCGGTATGCGTATACTCAAGTACAAGCGTATCACGTATTATATAAATACCCCCAGTGTTTTAACCCTCTAAGAACTGCACTGTCTTGAACTAAATATTTTAGTCTAATTTCAAGTGTTCTGTCCCCACATCGGGACTGGAGTCCTAGATGGGTTGAGTTGGGCGGGTTTATATATCCGGGCGGGTCAGATTCGACACGCGCAAGAAGCGATCGCGACGCTGCGTACGAGTAGTGGTAATAAGTAGTAGTGGTGCCAATCTTGATCTTGTGTGATCACTAATTTATTGACTGCTGTTGTTAGAAAATTGGCGTTGGACAACAGACAGTCCATCCAGTGATTGATCTCAAAAAGGTGCTACCAGTGCTTCTGATTGGCAGCACAGACCAGTGAGTGACTGATCTCAAGGGCACAACAACTTGATCGGCAAACAAACGGTTTTCGCTGCCATACATACGGACGAAAACCCCGTCACGCACAATATTGAAAAAAAAAAAAAAAAAAAACGACAGCTGTGAGATCGAGGATTTCGTCTAAGCTCATCTTTACAAGCTGCGTGGGATACTTCGATCGCGCGAACTACGGGGTTATATATACCGGACCTCCCGAAAGAGAGAGAGAGCCCTAAACAAACTCAGCCTGATATTTCAGGGAAAGTAAGAAATTTGGGAGCGGTTATACGAGGCTAGTGGCGGAGATTTTACCCTTTTCGTCGAAGCACTCTGGTCTGGGCCAGTACCCGGGTTTCATGCTTTGGCGCCGGCACAGGTGTATGACGACTATCGCGCCGGTAATCGCGGTGTTACGGCAAGTATCGCGGTATATGACGAATGTGGCGGAAGCATGATGGTAATCTCGGGGATGCGACGTCAAACGCAGAAATAAACACGGCAAAGGGGCTGGGGAGACAAGAGAAAATGGGAGAAGGTGCAAAGGGCAAAAACTAAACTAAAAGAAACGGCAGTGACGATCCCACATCTCAGAAGGCGAGCGGGTAGCATCGGAAATGCCTTCTCAGGGGGGTTAGGACCCCAAAAAACAATACGGCTTGTCTAGAAGCAGCCTTAGTCCTTATGTGTACGACCGGATATCATACAATAAATTGTCAGCGCTCACAGTGGGCGGCAATATGCTTCTTCTAACGGACGCAGGACACACGACAAAGGCGAAACATGAAACCCCTAGGGGGAGTTAAAATGGTGTGGATGCCGTACTTCGTTTAACTACAATACCAGGCGTACGAAGTACCAGGTACATTCTCAAGCGTGCCCGCTATCGGCCTGTCTGCTGCAGAACGGATGATATTATAGCTCTGATACGCCCAATGACCAAATTTGTGTGGATTTTTTTTCAGTTCTAAATGGGTTAAGGTACTGCTGCCCTGGGCAGTTTTGGTACTGGATTACAGCTATGCGGCATGGGGCTATAATAACCCTACTATTAACACTACCGGAAGCAGGTTGAGACAAGACGCTTCAGTCACTCACAAGATTGATGTTTTGATGCGTTTATTATATATTGCCGCTGGTTCCTGATCAGATAAATTTCTGGGAAGCGGTGCGAGCAATTCGTTATTTTCTTGGCGTGTTTCCGGTAGAAACATGCCACCTCAACACTAGAGGGGAAACGGGGATACCATGAATACCATGACACAAGCCCATCCTGAAGGGCCAGTATATGCACATGCACAGAAATCAGGAGGGTACAAAATCCATCCACCTCTTCCCCCCGCCACGGACGACGCGGCAGCAGCCTATAAGGTCGCTCGGATGGTAACAGCAGCTCCGCAAGGAACCAAAGGGCCGGGCAGACAAAAACTCGCGCCGTGGCGAGAGTAGCAGCGGCTCCCCTCGGTCGACGAAGGGGGCTACCAAGAAAGAGCCGGACGACTCCGACGACGTGGAGGCTGTCAAAGACGGCCAGCCAGGCAAGTTACTCCCTTCCCTGGTAGACGTATCATCGAGTCATACGCTGCGTTTTCTTTCTCGTAGCGTAGCTGCTGCCGACACTGCCCTCCCTCTGTCCTCTGCGACAGCCCATGCTCGGCAGAGGCTAGACGGGGGATACCATAAATACCATGACAGCTGGACTTGACAACTATTACGTGGGACCATACAGTAATATTTACAGTACAGGACACCTAATAAGAAACAGGCTCATAAGAAAGAAAGCCAGGCTCACATTTACAAGAAACTAATAAATTCGAGAGTCGTTATCTCGAAACTAGTGTAGAAAGCGCGCTCCCTCAAATAAGAAATCCAGCCTGGGCCAGCTTTCCTGTTTCTTATTACGGAGGTGTCCTGTACTATATAGTAAATAGGACCTACGGTGCAGAAAAAAACCTAAAACACCTATTACGGAGGACCATAGTAAACACTAGTAAATAGGACCAAATATTGTTAGTAAAAATAGTTAAATATATTATTATATTATTTGCCTTCCGACAATGTGCAGGGCATTATTCATTCAGAATGAAAAAGCTGACCCTATTTGTCGAATACCACCAATCTCCTCCAACCAATTCTCCTCCCCTCCGTGTACTCAATAGAATACGCACTACCACCGTTCACCCAAATAAATATATACGCTTTTGTGTAAACCATGGGTCCTGTTTACTATGTATGGCCTCCCGTAATAATCTCTTAACTAACAGAGCGTTTTCTCTTATCCACAGTGAGTGGGAAAATGTATAGCTTTGTTTTGGTGTAGGCGGGCCCATCAGCCGATCGATGTGGCCTCTCCTATCATATCTGTACTATTCTCTTATGCTATAGCGTGCCCGCTCTTAAGCCGGGGTACCCACTAGAGTATTTTACGAGGTACCAGGTATATGTATGTAGACCTACCTAGATCGACGTCCCCCGGTGTTCTAGCAGTAGACCCCGTGCCAGGGTATCACACTTCAGTAGGTAGATACTACAGTAGTGTAAGAAGGTCGATTTCGCGAGTTCGGGCCGACCCTACGCGTAGAAGGCTTTCTTTCTCGGACACAAATTGAAACACGCAGAAAATGCCTATTATTCTAATAGCGTGTGTATACAAGTAGTATGTACGCACACAATTCGACGCGAAAGTCGACGAGAGAAGGAGAAAATGGTGAACTGCTGTTACATACCGCGATGATGAAAAAAAAAACGAAGGCACGCGCAGTATAGTAATATTACGGGGGACCATAATAAACAGGACTTACGGTGTACATAAAAACCTCTATATTTGACTATTATTACTAACAATATTTGGTCCTATTTACTAGGGTCCCCCGTAATGGTGGTGGGGGGTGAGGACTACGGCCTGCTATAAACGAGACCCCTCGGATCTGAGGTACGAAAGGCAGAGGGAGCGGGAACTACAGTGCATTGCACGACAGAGGTTAAGAGTAATCTGATAATCAAGAATTTGAGACTGAGATTGGGGGGGGGGGGTACATAAGAAATGCGGCCTATTTGTACTGAAAGTAGTGTGGAACACACGGGTCCAGTCTTACATTTGCATAAGAATGAATTCCAGTCTGGCCAAACATAAGAGGTTCTTAACATCTGTCGCGTATACTTGTAACTGGAGAAAGTAGTGCAAAAGACAATAGATGGGATGGAAACTAATGGAAAAAAAAAGAAGAAGACATGAACAAAAAAGAGGAAAATGTTATTAATGGGTATACCCTTCAGTTTGTTTTCATTCTTCACCACTCTTTATTTATTTTATTTATTCCCCAGCCCACAGCTCGCAGGGACATTTTTTTTACCGCTCGGCGGCACTCTGGGCAACAAGCTGTGTGTGTGTTGTCACAGATGCTTAGATACCATTTTGCCGCCCGGTACTATAGAACACCTCATAGTTCTGCCATGCTTTGGTTGTATATTCTTCTCCCTCATTCGCTAAATTAATTAATTATACCCCCCTCATACCACGAACCCCCCCTATAAATATATGATATATTTATAGGTTGGGTTGGCGTCGGTTGGCAACGACGCTGTAAAACACTCCACTCGCTGCGTGAGCTAGACAACCAGGGTGCCGTTTTTTTTTGTTATTTTTTTT
>MEHQ01000511.1:332074-420032 GCA_008828725.1 Saccharina japonica | reverse complement strand
GCCCCCCCCCCCCCCCCCCCCCATACCACGAACAACCTACCTCAAACATAATGTCTTGAAACTGCCGATGCCGATTTCGTTATTTTTTTTATAGCTCATGAGCCACTAGTCAGCCTTAATCCTTAGCTCGTGGCAATTCCAACGCTTGCCGAGAGCGGCGATTCAATACCTGCCGAGAGCGGCAGCTACCACGGCCCTCCGCAAGTTGACTCGACTCGTATCCTTACCTATGCCCTGAGTGCAAGGAACACAACAGCAGCATCTTGACAGCAGCATTGTCCCCCCCCCTTATGATAAATTAATCAAGTATCCCTTCTCCTACGACTACAACTACTTTGCCAACTACTACAGTAGTATTCTATAAACTATCTATAAACTGTTAATAACCGAGGCTGCTTGGGCCGAGACATTCATCAATTTGGGGCACCCCTTCGCGCTTGGTGCAAGCAATGTCTGCCTGGTTGGTGAAAACCCAACGTGCTCCGTCCCGGCATTGTAGAGATGCGAGGGTTTACCGTCATATGACTACGGCCGTGCACGACATGAGTACACCCCCCCCCCCGCTCAAAATTTTGCCGTCGTCTCTTTTGTGCTTTTCTGCGAGCTCCTCGCAGCTACCCTGCGGTTGGCCTGTGGTATATATGTGTATATACCTGTGGTATATATGAATGTGTATGTACTGGTGAGACGAAGTATTTAGAGCAAGTTGTCGCACACGGGTTTTAGCCCTCTCAAGGTCCCACAACCAACCATATCGTGCTGACTGACACCTCACCGCCAACCATCGTATCGATCGACTTGATTGATTGCTTGATTGATTGATTGATTGATTGATTGATTGATTGATTGATTGATTGATTGATTGATTGATTGATTGATTGATTGATTGCTTAATTGGTTGATTGATTGATTGATTGATTGATTGATTGATTCACCCGTCAAACATTCGGTGGGATCGCAGGTCACACCTACAGTACGTATACAAGTAGCTTTCATGCTGTTGCCGCTTTAGACCATCACATCATGGCATTGTGCGACCAATAATAAGCAGCTAAAGTTGTTGATCTCACCACATCGACGTTATTGTTTGCTGTTGTCGAGATGTATCTTCAGAACGCAATGCACGTATATATATACACGCGTATATATATAGATACACACATGCTTCGATAGAGGTAGCACTTTTTCGCTGAATGATCAAAATGGTTTCTGAATGATCAAAATGCTCCTTAACCCAAAATCGTCGAACTTTCGTTTTTGTGTTGCAATATCGTTCCTTTATAGTTAAACCATGGTGGTGTTGCTTATCGGGTATCACTTTTATCCCCCTCCAAATTCATGTTTTGGGTGATATATAGAGCCCCTCAAACGGCCACCCTCAGAAACAATATGGCACACCTCTACCGTACCATGCGTCCACAAAACACGCCATTTTTGGGGGTTTCCCTTCGTTCGGTTGTTCTTCTTCGTTTTGCGGATGTTTTTGAGTGATCAACGTTGAAGCTCACCATGGACGCGTGCTATGTACGATTGAGGTACTGTACCGTTTTTAGGCTGAAACGGTTTCGGAATGACGGGGGGGGGGCTCCTTAACACTTTCAGAACTGCAAAACTTATCCCACACTAATTTCAAGTAGTATGTCCCCACATACGTGGGACCAGTTCTTAAGGGGTTTATTAACCCAAAGCCGTTCGGGAATTCCATTCTTGTTTGTCGCACTGTTTTTCGTTTTTATGCTTGAGGCCTTAAGGGATTGTCCATCGGGTACGCAGCACTTTTGTTTCATCTAAAATCAGTTTTCAGCCCCTTCAAGTGACCACCCCACCCTCATAAAAAAAAACACACTGAACTACTGCTGTGCACCTCTACCGTACCATGCGCCCATGCTGCACACTGCACACTGTCCGATGTTCGAGCAATAAAAAAACGCTACGATACCTACGAAATGAAGATCACCCTGGGCCGGTACGATATACAATGTATGCGCCGTTTGTTATGTTTGTTGTGTTCGTATCAGGGTGTGGCACAACCGGGTTTGTTTGTTTGTATTCCTGTTGCGGACTATGTACCGGTACGTGATAAGAATGTGGCATATACCCCAACTCGATTATGCTTACATTGATTTGGTCCTCTCTGACAAATGTGTGTGCAGCTTGTTTCAATCACGCCATCCACGTCTATATCCTATGGCATCTTGCAGACATGGAAGATTTGTGGCCACTTGATCAGGATCTAGAACCAGTGAGTGCAACGGGGGGCAAAAACGGCATTCATTCACAGAAGATAGGAAAAATCACCACTTGTCAGCTGCGCGATCTTATTGTGATTTCCAGGTCGTCGTTACAGCGGTGCCTGTCAAACAAATCTTACTTGAGATGTCAGCATCTACGTTTATTGTCGGCACTACTGATATCAGTTTGTTGACATTTATCAGAATGCTGACAGAAATGTCAGCATTCTGACCAATATTTCCGTGATCCCTATCAAAATGGTGCATAAACCTGTACCTACTCGCTGCTTACGGAAGGCCTACGAATGATACTGGTGTGTGTAGCGGCGTTGATCTTGAACTGCCTGCAAAGGACGAGAGTTGTTACGAATTCGCCCTTGGCATGTTGTAGCCATACGTGCCAGAGCCCTTCGTGTTCTTGTCCTGCCGACCTCCACCCCCTCCCCCTCCCCCCCCCGCGCCGCGGCGGCTTCGTCGCGAAAGGGATGCGAGGTGCGAGGTCAACGGCCAATGGACTAAGGCAAGCACTAAATGAGTACGCCCCCCCCCGCCCCCCCCCCCGCCGCTTCGTTTGAGCGTGAGAGGAGTTGGGCGATCTGATCCCCTCATCGGCTCTGAAGTTCACTCCAGGAGGGGGTGTGATATACCTTGCTTGTTACCACCCTGGTCGGGAAAACAATCCCCCTTTAGACTCTAAAATGAACATGAAACGCGGCTTATATTCCCGTCCAGATGGGGGGGAGGGGGGGGTGTGGGGTGTTATCTCATCACTCGTGTGATACATACGGTAGCCCTGGGATGTCTGCATGTATGTTTTTTTAGTCCCCCCTGCGTACGGGTAGGCTGTTTTTCCTTAAGCATTATTTTCGTCTGCAGTTTTTTCCAGCAGGAGCGCCGCACCTATCTCTTCGATCCATCGTGTTCTTGTTTCGTGGAACCGGTGCTTCCCCAAATTTTCCCAATGTTTCTTGCTTATATAAGGCTCGTCAGGGTGGGCTCATTGTCCTACTTCGAAGTATACTGTTGTGGCATTGCCCTGCAGGGCCCGTGAAGGTCCAAGAGTAGGAACACGAGAAACGGGAAACGATGAAACACGGGGTATTTTTATGGGAAGGCCTAGGCTGTTAGTATAGACTAAATGAATGACTGAAGCCCCCCGTGAAGGGGCTCACTGAAAGCACAGGTTGGGTACTACATATAACAAGGGTGCTCTGATACGAAAGAAAAAACTGGAACACGTGAACGATACATCGGGACATGCCTGATTGGCAAAAACCAGAAGAACGATACAGTACTATTGTTAATAGTAACATAACATAACAATATATTAACACCAGCATATCATACATAAACCAAAAAACAAAAACCAAAAACATCAGGAGTGAGGTCCAGGATTTCGTCGAAACCCGTGTTTGCAAGCTGCGTACTACTACTACGTATTGTAGCATGAGATGCCTCGATCGCGCGTACTACGGTTTCATATGACCTTGCATGAAGGATACGAGTATACGAAGTATGTTCCTTGTGGAGGGGAACAAAGTGTGACGGCTGTGACACTCAGGGGTGTGGGTATGCCCTCTATGAGAGTATTTTCAGAATACCCCACATTTTTTCCCGACGGGGGGCCATAGTAAATAGGGCCTACGGCACACACCAAAACCTAGTTATATTTACCTATTTTTTACCAAACACATTTAGTCCTTTTTTTGCTATGGTCTCCCGCAATGAAAATATCTTGAGCACCAGCACTTAAATACCCTATAGTAAGTCTAAAAACTACCCACGATTGTATACACAACATGGGCGCGCAGGGAGGAGGGTGACACACTGGGCAGGCTTCGCTGTACTGGTACATCCTAACCCACCCCGCCAAGGTGTTCCCGAAATCCGAAAGTAAGGACCAAAACATACAAAAACGAGTGATGCGTCGCATACTGCTACGTGGTGTCCTGGTTGCAAATTGCGCATTCTGCGCAGTCCGATGGTTTTCAAGGAAGCCCCCCCCCCCCGCCCCCCCGCCGCGCTTTATCTATCGTCTCGCTCCGTCTCGAAAGGCGAGCAACAAACAAGTACCCCCTCCCGCTCCCGCGCTACTCCTGTATCTATCTATGTATCTCATATCTTGCTACAAGGCACTAAGCGCATCGTTTTGGCAGCCAGCCTATATAACCTCAGTCCCGACGCGATAGGATCCGCCCTTCATGCCAGACATCTTCCCTTCGATAGAATGTACTATGCTCCGAACCAGAACCTCCTTTCCACGCAAGTGCTACTACCTTCCGCATTGGTGTACATCACAAAACAGTACTGAGCTGCACACGATTTTGTTTTTCTCCATGTACCGTAGACATGACGTCTGGCATCTATTTTTTTTCTCTATGTACCCTAGACACGTATTTCCGAAAAAACAAACAGCCGACTCGCCCATCCATCCATGCCTCAAGTCACAAGCTCTCCCCATATAGCATCGACAGCACAGGACAGCACAGCACAGCAGCGTGCGAAAGCTAGCTTCCTTTCCCTGCTAGAGAACGACAGCGCAAAAACGGTTTCCTCTCTTCTCTCGGGGATTGTTTGTTTACAGTAGGAGTTACCCGAGGTTGAAAGCTTATGCCGCACACACACACTCCGTCCGATAGCGCGAACACAACAATAATACGTAAAAGTACTGTACAACAACAGGACTTTCTAAGGGAGGGTCCTTCCGTTTCTTTTTTTCCCGCCCCGCCATCGCTACGTACCGCCGCTGCTTTCATCTCCGCCATGTCCCGCTAGCTGCTCTCGCTCGTTCTTGATGTTGCCTTTTTCTGCGGAGTCTTTCCCGGGTTTTCCCCGCCGTCATTGCTTGCCGCCCCTGCTTTCGCAATGCCCGCTACTACTATTAATAGATGCTTTCAAATTTGCAATGCCCGCTACTACTGTTAATAGCTGATGGCTTTTTCGACGGAGGTCTCTCCCGTTTTTTTGCCGCGCCGCTATAATCGCTTGCCGCCGCTGCTTTTATTTCCGTAAAAACTGTCCGCTAGCTAGCTTCCCTCCTCGCCGTTGTTACGCACTGTTTGCGCCACCATCGCCCCCGCGGCTATCTCCTCCCCCTCCTCCTCCTCCTCCTCCTCCTCCTCCTCCGTCGTCGCGGCGGTCTTTGCTTTCGCCCTGTTCGCTGGTGGTGGTGGTGGTGGTGGTGGTGGTGCCCTCGTCACCCTCGTCTTCGTAGGCGGCCGCGCTGAGATCTTTACCTGCCAAAACCCTGGCGGCACGCTTTTCCTTCCACTCCACCAGGCGGGGCACAAGGAACGCCTCCATATTGTCCGTCCCTTCCCAGCTAGTAACAGAAACGTAGCACAAGCAATGCACGGAATTTTCGCATCGATGTTATTTTTCGAACAGAGGAGTTACGGTAGGATAGCACACGCCATTCACAATTCCACATCATTATTTTTTCGAGAATAGTTTTATTTACCGGATCGTACACCCCCTCAAAACCCCGTAGTTATCGCGATCGAAGTATCCCACGCAGGTTGCAAAAATGATTTTCGATGAAATCCTCGATCTCACAGCTGTCGTTTTTTTTTTTTTTAACTTTTTCAATGTGTATAGCGGGGATAGGGATCTGTCAGGCTGGTGTCCTACGTAGTAGACAAAAGCGATCATGAATTGTGTATGTCTTGGAAAAGGGGGGGGCGGTTGTATTTAATATTTGATGAACACACGTTCCTTATATTTCGGGACAGAGTGGTATACATATATATACCGGTACTGCTGTACATCAAGTGTACATACATAATTTGTGAAAAAACAAAATACAAAACAAATTACGTCAGATCTACATAAGTTCTCCTCACTTTTGTGGGGCACGGATGGGATGTTGGGTGGGGATTTGCGGTACGACGGAGGAAGAGACAGATAGAGAGAGAGAGGTGTACTCGAGCTGTGCCACATGTCCATGCGTTCCAAATACAAGAGCCGTGCTGTGGCAGGTATTGAAGGTCGTAATTTTGAGCCCAACCATTGATCATTTCAGAATTCCAACCATTGATGATTTCTCACCGACGGAGCTCCTTATCCATCGCAACTAACCGAGAACCGTGTGCTAATCGAAGCAAGTTTTGTCAAGTTTTGTCGGGTTTTTCAATTATCGTTCCTCTCGAACTTCCAAATAAATGCCCAGAAACAAAATGGGGAAAAAAATGGAAATTTAAGCCGTTCTACGGTAGGTATTAGGTTTAAAATTCAACTATTGATGATTTCTCACCGACGGAGCTCCTTATCCATCGCAACTAACCGAGAGCCGTGTGCTTATCGAAGCAAGTTTTGTCAAGTTTTGTCTGGTTTTTCAATTATCGTTTCTCTCGAACTTCCAAATAAATGCCCAGAAACAAAATGGGAAAAAAAAATGGAAATTTAAGCCGTTCTACGGCAGGTATTAGGTTTAAAATTCAACCATTGATGATTTCTCACCGACGGAGCTCCTTATCCATCGCAACTAACCGAGAGCCGTGTGCTTATCGAAGCAAGTTTTGTAAAGTTTTGTCGGGTTTTTCAATTATCGTTCCTCTCGAACTTCCAAATAAATGCCCAGAAACAAAATGGGGGAAAAAATGGAAATTTAAGCCGTTCTACGGTAGGTATTAGGTTTAAATTTCAACCATTGATTATTTCTCACCGACGGAGCTCCTTATCCATCGTAACTAACCGAGAGCCGTGTGCTTATCGAAGGAAGTTTTGTAAAGTTTTGTCGGGTTTTTCAATTATCGTTTCTCTCGAACTTCCAAATAAATGCCCAGAAACGAAATGGGGAAAAAATGGAAATTTAAGCCGTTCTACAGTAAGTAATAGGGTTGAACTTTTGAGCCCAACCATTGATAATGTTAACCATTGATATTTTTTCACTAGCTTTTCGTCGATAATGTTAACCATTGATCACTTTTTTACAACTGAGGGCCGGGCTTATCGAGGAAAAGTTTAACTTTTGTCGAAAAAAATCATTTGTTTTTCCTTCTTGATTTCCGACTACACTGCGAACAGCAAATGAATGCCATAGGTAAAATGGAAAAAGTGGAAATATAAGCTTTCTAAGTGTTTGGGGCTCGTTGATAATGTCCCAGTTTTTTCAATGCTTTTGTTTTTGCATTTGTTCGGAAAACAAGGATGAAAAAACAGTGGAAAAAATCGCCAAAAAAAAAGTTGCTTCGATAATATAAGCCCACCACCCTGAGGAGCTATCAATAGCTTCCTAATATCATCGTTAGATCATAGGTATATATTTTCAAGCTTATTCCAGTTAGAGACTTGTATGCCACGCAGCCCCAAGGGAATATGTATCGGGTTTAGAATGCATTTTTCGACAAAAAAAGTCGGTTTGTTCGGCTTAAGTACACTTTTCTGTAGAGCTTATCAAGGGAGGATTATCAGAAAGGTTTGGAGCTACTACTGCACGGCGAAACGTATGCATCGTAAGCATGGAAGGCGCGCGACAAAACGAAAAATGTTCATCTTATGCACGAAAGGCTCGGCACAAGGTGAAAAAAATGCGTCTTAAGTCACAAGGTGAAACTGCGCATCGTAAGCATGGAAAGCGCGCCCCGAGGTGGAAAGCTGTGCATTGTATTTCACAAGGCGAAAGGATGCATCGTGAGCGTGGAAGGCCCGACCTCAGAAGGGGGGTGGATGGACAAATACGGACTTTGCGTACTCGTACCACATACAGCAGTATACTGCTGTAGACAGATACATAACATGTACGTATATTTTGTCGTTTCCAGTGTGCGTCAAATTTCAAATGATCTATATTATCCCCTGAAAAAAGACAGTTACGTATCATACGTAATTTCCTGTATTATTTAATTTACCATCTGACAATCAATGTGCAGCGCTTATCCCAACCATGCCATCCCCATCTGTATGTATACAGCAGTAGAAGGGAAAATGCATTCCAATGACTTAAACCATGGAAAGGCGCTATCAATCAGACCTGAATAACTTGAAAACAATGGAGAGAAGATTAGCAGAGATCGGGAACCGTTTCCGATAATAATCTGTTGTTTGTTGTTCCAGAGAGAACCAGGCGTTTCGGTTCGTAATGCAGTCCCCCTTCTGAGTGGCTCTTGTTCACATTACAGTGGCTGAAGTAATGAATTATTTGATTTCGCCCACCCCTCCCTCCCTATGTACCTGCAGCAGTAGGTATACCTATACGCCATCAACTATATAATGTGCACCAACCATTCAATCGCTGAGCTTTTGCCAACAACTTATTCCCTATTTGTTTTTGTCTTGCCTTAGCCTTGACGCCAGATCCGTTGGTGTTTCTTCCGCGTTGGAATCGCTGGCGGGCTCCTTCATCATTTTGTACTCGGACTTTAAAGTCGATATTTTGGTTCCGTCCGTGTGATATAACGCGCGTATGATACGTACGCCGCGTATTTTCAACCGGGCCCATTTTTGTTTTTGCGTGTATGCATGTACAGGGCAGCGAGAGACAAACAAGCGCGTGTCGGATGTCAAAAAGAGGAACAAGTCTTTTATCAGACAATAGGTCGATAGGATGCACAGCTTTAACTTTACCGCGCACACACCATTTCGCCCACAGATTGCAAGAGAAAAAACCCCATCCGAAGAGAAGATGCAATGGAGGGTTTCCATGAACGGAGGCTATGTATTTTGATAATGCTACCCGCCCCCGCCGCTCTCCCCCCGCGCCTCGAAAGAGATGTGTGTGATCAACGGTCAAATGACCAAGGTAAGCAACAAACGAGTACGCCCCCCCCCCCCCCCCCCCCCTCTTCGACATCGGTACTGAACGAATCGCACCGCTATTAACAGCTCTCTGGATTCATGTACAACCAAAGTGGAAAACCATTCCATTCTTGAAGCGATGAGTTATCTACTGTACGCATACATACATACCAGGTATAAAATTACGAGACTCTCGTGCAGTGCAGATCTGTTGCATACTACGTTCTGCTGCGTGGGCCGCAGTCGAACGAACCGTCGGGAAGGGTTTGTGTGCTTGACTTCCTCCATCATAGGGCTTCGACTACTTCGACTATATGTACCATGGGTACCCCGACTTGAGAGAGAGAGGGAGGGCACCCTATATAAGAAAATAGTACAGTGAAGAGAGAGGCCAAATCGGCTGGACCCACCCATACACGAAACCTATATAGTTCCCACTCACTGTGGATAAGAGAGAAGGCTACGAGTTAAGAGAGCTTTTTTCGGCCTGTACCACACCTAGAGTCTCTTAAATAGGGGTACCCACTGTACGTATTACGGGAGGCCATAGTTAAACAGGACCTACGGTATACACAATATATATATATATATATATTTACATACGAGGTATTTCCCTATTTTTATTAACAATATATAAATATATATTATATTATTTACTACGGTCCCCGGTAATAGTAGTAGGCATGTACACCAAAAAAAAGGTGTCAGTCATCCTTACCACGTTCTCAGGCCTCTCGTGGCGATCTGCCGCGATGCAATCGATCGACCTGGCCCACTCCGTGAAGTCCTCTCCGTCCATACCATCCCAAGGACGCCTCCACCCTCGCTGTAGGCGACGACCAGTTTATACAAATGTATACATACGGTAAAAAATTTGCGGAGAGGGGGGGGGGGGAGGGGGAGGGGGGGAGGGGGAGGGGGGAGGGGAGAGGGGCGTCATCAATTTTGTTATGTGCGAGCCGCGCTGTGTTGTTGACCATTCTAGCGGAAATATACGGTACGTTTGGTTTTCATATTGGTGTATAAACGGTCCTTACATTTCCGTCCATACCGACCAAAGGCCCCTCCACCCGCGCTGCAGGTACGGGCCAATTTACAGCAATATTATACATACGGTAAAAAATTATGCGGAGGGCGTGGGGGGGAGGGGGTCGTCATAATGTTTGTTTTTGTACGAGCCCGCGCTGTGGTTTGAAGTATGAGGTGTAGGGCCAACGAGGGTTTGCCAAGTGGAGAAAGGGGTGCAAGTAGGGGGGAGCCTCCAAGAGGGGAAAGCGGGATATTTATTGGTTCATAAGGGATATGCAGCGCGACAGCATAGCAAATATTGTACGTACGTAGCGCTCACCTTCAACGCCCGCACCCTGTTCCCCTTGAAGACCTTGGCGAAGGAGAGGTAGCAGTACTTGTCCAGGAGGTTGGACTCCAGCTGCACCAACGTCTCTAGCACTTTTTCCTTCAGTTGGTGCTGCAGCTGCGTCTTCTCTAGCTCCAGCTTAGCGGTCTGTTGGTCACTCGTGCCACAACGCAAATCAAACAAAATGAGTGAGTCGCCGCTAATCGTGTATAGTAGGCTGGCAAAGTGCAGCACACGACACGGTCCAATCGACTTAATGGGTGCATTGCTACACGTAGTAGGCTGCCAAGCGCAGCATACGGCACCGCATAATCGACGTATATAAGTGCACCGCCCCTACGTATATAGTAGGCTGTCAAGCGCAAGCATGTGGCACCGCGGCGCAATCAAATCAATGAGTGCATCGCTGCATGTAGTAGATTTCCAAAGCGCAAAAGCATGACAACTCAATGTCACGTTGTTTCTCGTTCAGCGATCAACAGCGCTTGGTCGGATTAAATATGCATACGAAGAATATAGCGCGTGAGTACCGAACGTCCCTATCCTTCTTCGGCGCAAGACGTTTCAAAACATGACGATCATACCTATACTTATACGGGCATGAACTACCATCACATACACATGCCTCTCCGTATAGGTCGTTTGCCCCCCTTCTTCCCTAGTTGGGGGTTGCCAGCTTTATATTGCCATTCGGCCCCGTCCCCCTGCCTTAATTAGCAGGGCTCTTCACTGGTCGGGTCAAACTTTGCGGGTCGGGTCGGATCGGGTCGGGTAAGGGTGACTCGACCCGATCCATGAGAGTTTGAAAATCTCCTGACCCGACCCCCGACCCGACCCGACCCGACCCGACCCGACCCGACCCGACCCGACCCGACCCGACCCGACCCGACCCGACCCGACCCGACCCGACCCGACCCGACCCGACTCGTGAGATTAAAAACAAATCTGACCCCACGCGCGGGTACTATAGGCTGATGACCCCGTGAAGAGCCCTGGTTACGGCTAATTAGGGGGGCCTAATAGGCGGCCCTAAGTAAGTTGTCCTTTGCATTGCCGGCTCATCACTCTTAGGGGGCCCTTTATTGTTGCCGGCTCTCCTTTTCGCGCGGATATCTTACGGGGAACATTTTACGTTGCCGGCTTTCATTTCTGCGCGGATACATACGTCGACCGACTATTAATAATAGAAGGCCCTCATTAGGGGATCTTGTACGTTGCCGGCTCTCGCTTTTTGCGCGGATGGATATCTTAAAATGGGGGTCCTTTTTTTTATACGTTGCCGTCTCTCCCCTCTGCGCGGACATCTTAGGGGATATATCGTTTACGTTGCCGGCTCTCGCTTCTGCGAGCGTTGATGGGTGTTTCAGCGGGGTATTTTTTTTGTTTTTGTTTTGTAGATGTTGCCAGCTCTTCTCACCTCTGCGTGGATATCGTCGACCTCCCTTTCCGCCTCCGTGACGAGCACTATCGCCTCTTCCGCGTTCGCCAAGGAGTGAAAGTGAAACGGCTCGCCCTCCTCGAACTGGACCTTGCGCTGCTGGGCGAATGCCAGCAGCTCCTGCTTCAGCTTTAAGGTTACCTATATATATATATGTGTGTGTATATGTAATCGTACACGGAAATATAATCGGACACGGTTAAGGGTCTGTGTAAACGTAAGTTTACTTATGGGGCAGTGTTGGTTATATAGCATAGTTCACTGGCCCACTGAGTCGCGTGACTCAGTAGGCCAGTGGACTACGCTATATAACCAGCTGGACTATGCTATATAACCAACAGACAGGGGAAGTAAGTATATATATATACGCCACAAAAAGTACATCCATCAGGGGTACGTATTGGTTTTGGTTGCAGGGATCGTCTTGAACCATGCAGAATAGCACTCCCGTTGCCGCGTGCTACGATAGAGGTATAAGGTATACCTTTTTTTGGCATAAACGTTTTCTGAATGACGGTACCGGCTCCTTAACCCAAAAAAAACGTCGGAATTTCGTTCTACTGTAGCATGTTACAATTTTTTTTCTCGTTGTAAACTTGGGGCTACGAGAATGTTCCTCGGATGGGACTTTTTTTTCTTCTTCTTGAAATTGTTTTTTTTGTAGCTTACTATGAGTCTAGAGCTCCTCAAGTTTGGAACCCCAGAAAAAAAGAATGGTGCATCTCTACCTTAAGGTCTACCTTAAGGTAGCATGCGTCCGAAGTTGTGGGGACAGAACACTACGAAGGACGGAGGAGTTAGAGTCATATTCGGGTTTCTGTACAGCGCAGTACGAAAGGGGCGGGCCCCCCTTAAGGGAACCGCACCCATGTGTTTTGGGGAAGACGAATCACTTGAAATGAATGTAGGATAACTGTTTACCATGCCTTACATACATTATACGTATAATAGCCACTGGCATGTTCCGCACAATAAGTTCCGAGGGGACGTTTTGGAGGGGGGGAAGAAAATATGTGCCGCGTGTTTTTTTGTACCTTTCGCAAAACATTGGCGAAACACCTTTTTCGTATCACGCCGCGATAAAACCAGACTACGTGTATATTTACATCTTGTTCGGCGTTGGCTGGGCATGCATACATACCTACCAGGTACTTACCTGCTTTTGCGGAGTGTTGACGCCGCCGCTAACAGAAAAAAACAATGTTCTGCAAAAAAAACGAATGGTTTTTGCAACATGGGGGGGACCGTTCAACCTTTTGCCTCAAAAGGGACGAAAGGTTGGAAGGGGAGCCGGCCGACTCGTCGCGGCTTTTGTTTTTTTCATTTCTTGTGTTGCTGACATGTGTGGTATATATATATAGTATATATAGCCCAGTTAGTCGGACGCGGAACCGCAAGCCTGGCGTGGGGAAGGAAGCAATACATACGGTGCGAGGGTCAACGCGGTTCGATTGCCAGCGTTGCGGCTGTTTTCTCTCCTCGTACAGGTGACCATGATGTTGGTAAAAGTTGGACCACGCCTGCTCGTAGAGAGGTGAATGAGCTGTACCACAAACAAACACGAAATTAATCGACTGGAATGGTTACCTTCCAGCGACGTAAAAACAAAAACGGCGGCGGCGGAACCGATCGATTTTTTTTACGAGGGTGATCCAACCAACGCCCCGAAAAACCTACACCTAGAGGCATGAGACGCGACCGTTTAGAGAGAGCGCGAAAACAAACAGTGGAAGCAAACCCTGGCGTTGAATTAGTGGGCTTCGTCACCTTAAGGGCGGCTGTGGATGAGTCGATAGTGCCTATCCTGAGCTTCTTGGCGGCCTTGAGCCTCTTGATTTCCTCCATCACCCTTCCCTGCCCTTGCTTGGTGCTGAGCCAGGCCCGCACCTTCGCATTGATTTGAGAAAACAAAAAAAAATGAAAACTCGTGGCAAAATACAGGAGAAAGAGAGTTATTAGATATCGAGAACCGTTCCGAGAATAATCTGCTGTTTGTTGTTCTAGAGAGAATTAGGCGTAATTGGGCAAAACAAACCGCGTTTTATTACGCAAAAAACCACGCCCTCAATCAAAAGTAAAAGGCGTTACGGTTATTTATCGTACATATGGTTGTCCTGCGAGACGGTCGCAGGGGCAGGTCGAGGTTGGTCACCACATGTACGACTATTGAGTGTGTAGTTTATTGACAGAACACAAAACTGTACACTCGTCTCGACTACCAATGCAGGAGGAACGCATACCAATATATAGAGCGCGGATAATGACGAACATTAAGTTTGACTGTCACAGGTGTAACTACGTAACAGCGTAAGGATAAACGACTAATGGCTGCGCGGTACTTCTCTCTTCGCTCCTATGGTACCCCCTCCCGCCTACGGCCATGCAAGACATGAGTGCACCCCCTCCCCCATCCCCCCTTCCACCTCGCAACTCATTCATGGGCCTTTTCGAAACCCTCAATCACTTCTGTACTTCCCGGGCTGCCCCCTCCCCCCTGTCCCCCCCCCCTCCCTCCCTCCCATCTCACACCTGCCTCATGAAACTTCTCGAAAACCTCAAATCAGTCATGTACTTTCCCTCGCCACCTTGTGCCCCCCCCCTCCCCCCTTCCTCTCATCCCACACCTGCTTATGGAACTTCTCGAAAGCCTAAATCAAGTATGTATTTTCCCTCACCGCCCGTCTCCCCTCCCCTCCCCTCCCCCCCCCCTCCCTTTCCCCGTTTATCTCCCCTCTTCCCCTCCCCTTCTTCCCATTATCGCACCTGCTTCATAGTCTTCTCGAAAGCCTCAATCACTTCGCGGTCTTCTACCTTTCGCCGCTCCGCCTCTTCCGGCGTGTAGATGATCTTCACCACCACCAGGCCCGGGACGACGCACATTCCCTTCGGGTGCCTCACCTCTTCGCCGGTTTTGGCGTCGACACACTCGCACAGCTCGAACGTGACATCTTCAAACTTTGCGATCTTGTTTTACAGTAGATTTCGTTTTCAAAAAAAAAATAGAAGCAATCGGTGAGATGAGATGAGGTGAGGTGAGGTGAGGTGACGTTTTGTTTTTGGAGCGAGAAAAAAAGTATCGCATATAACAGGAATAGAGTTCCTTTGTTTTTTTTTTGTCTTCTTCTTTTTTCCGTGGGAATATTTATGAGTGACCAGCGTTGAAGCACGTTGTCGGGTGGTAAAAAGAACAACAAAAATGTCAAAAACGAACAAAAAAAATAACCACAAGAAAGGCCAAACAAAAAGCGACACATTCATCAGCGGTCATTCTGTGGACGTTGTGGCTTCCGGCTGCTGAAAGAACGTCGTCAGCCTTTTTTGTTTTGTTTTTTTGTTGCTTTTTTTCGGTCATCATTTTTTACTTTTCCAGCTGAACCGGCATATACAGGCTTTTACGCTCGGCGACCTTTTGCGCGAAAGCTGTGGTCATAGGAGGTGTCTATCCGTCTGCTCCCCCCCCCTGGTAGATGCCTTTGACTGATGTTATACATCGCGAATAGATAGCCTCCAGCATTCCTACAACCCGTCTGTTGTCACTTTAATTGCTATCAGTACATACAAACATGCAACCAGGAAAACCAAACTAGACTAAAAACAAAACATAAAAATATGTTTTTTCGATTATCGTTTCCGAATCGCATGCCATATATATATACACTTTTCCCAGCTCGAAGAAGCGCATTTGCCAATACTAGGGCATTTATTAATAGCCAGTTGGACTACCGGAAAAAAAACAACAAACAATCGCCTCCCAAAAAAATAATCTTTATGAAACCCTCCTCTCCTGGAAAGGCGGGGTATTCAGATCGAGACCGGATAATAATTCACCCCACACCCCGGGAACACATGAAGGAGAAAGGCTACGAGTACGTATAATTCACAACTGGCAGGTGCAACGACGAAATAATTCGTGGTATGGGGGGGGGGGGGCTCATATTGTGCACGGCCGTAGTCGTATGACCATAGACCCTCGCATCCCTACAATGCCAGGACGGAGCGCGTTGGGTTTTCACCAACCAGGCAGACATTGCTTGCACCAAGCGCGAAACGCCGTGAGGTATTGGGCGAGTCGCATGGAGGGTGAGCTGCATCCTGCTAAGAACCGCCTCTGAGGCGGACTTGCATATGGACGACAGCTTCAATGAGTTAATTTAATTTCTGGTGTGGCCACTTCCGGAGACAGCAATGGGTTTTACTATGTAACTGCCTCGCGGACGCCTTACCATATTAACACTACGTGATACGACCATTCCCCTTGTGCGGAACAAAGGTTCTCCACCCCGCACAAATGATCTACTCGACCGCCAGCTTTGGTGACCGCCAAAAAAAATAACAAAAAAAACGGCACCCTGGTTGTCTAGCTCACGCAGCGAGTGGCGTGTTTTACAGCGTCGTTGCCATCCAATGCCAACCCAACCTATAAATATATCATGGGAGAATTCGTGGTATGGGGTGTACTCATGTTGTGCACGGCCGTAGTCATATGACCATAGACCCTCGCATCCCTACAATGCCGGGACGGAGCGCGTTGGGTTTTCACCAATTCGTGGTATGGGGGGGGGTAATTAAACGGGGGGAGGATAATTAATTAATTTAACGAAAGAGGGAAAATATATTATTTACGGATCGATGTGTCACCAAAAATAGAGGTATGATAGCGAATACATATGTACACACAATACACACCGGTCCGTAGGCACTCTTGAGAAACACGAGGGCGCTCCTGAGGGCCTTGCGAGAGTACTCGAACACGCTCCTCGGCAGCGTCTTCTGCGCTTCCGTCCACAGCGCCGGTCGGAACTCCTCGACGAAGGCGTTTCTGGGCGTGTCCTCGAACAAGGCGCTCAGAGCAATCTCGAAGCACCCGACCTTTTTTTTTTTCCCCCCCCCCCCCCCCCCCCCCGACAAAACAAATCCGCAAGTATTGGGTTTTTTTAGAGACGAGGGGACCACACAGAGAGGGTAGGAAGGAGTGTGGAGTGACCCTATACGTAATAATGTATGAGATGAGTTAGATGCCCGTGACTGTAAGAGGGGTAGAGGTGGGTGGAATTTGATGTTATTTGTAAAGTTGCACTACCACTGCTGTATAGTGCGAAAGAGCAAATGCCCTTACAGGGGCGGTGCCTTATTATTTTTCTGAGCTCCTCGCTCGCATGAGGGGGGCTCTATTTATCTTCACCCCGAAACGTGACTTTTCGAAGAATTTTCTAAGAAATTTCGTTCGCAGAGCCCGACCAGCACTTATACTTCGTATGTATATACGCTATATACTCCTAAACCAAACATACTATATATACAGCGAGCAAAAGTATTATACTGACCTGTAATAGTTACTCACTTGAGGAGCTCAGCCGGTCCCAGTGACAGTCCCGGTGACAAAATATTGACCCAGATGGAAAAAAACTAGCTGCCAACAACCCCTACCCCCTACCACGGGAATCCGTCTCCTCGGAGGCCCACGATACAGAGAGGCAAAGCGTGCAGCACTATAACGTTTAAAAAGTTATTTAAAGAAGAAGAAAAAAAAAGTACATTCATTTGATTCACACCAAATTAAGACAATAATTCACACTAATTTCGCCCACGCATAGCCCCCTCCATTGGTAACTTCACCTTACAAGCGTTTCGTGCACGGAACAAAAAGCAGAAGGAAAATGCCTTCTAAAAAAATGGACCCCCGCCCACACACACAAGGGATCCCATGTACATAGGGCTGTGAATCGCGTTTTTTGGGGGGTGGGGTGTTTATGAGTGATCAGCGTTGAAGCTCATGATGGTGCGCCATATATCATATGGTCTGACGGCAAACACAAATCATAACAGTGAGCATGGGGGTTTTTCTTCTTTCGTCGAATGTTTTATGAGTGATCAATGTTGAAGTTCTCATTCATGGTGCTGAAGTAGCATGATCGAAAAAGCAAACACAATGAATAGATGACTGCGATGAACATTGGGCGGGTCTTATTGAAATGGAGGAGCTGACAAGAAAGAGACTACTCTACGTGTTTTATCTGTAAATGTTCCATCATCCTCGCCGGGCCTTGGCTCGTTCGTGGTGCTGTATTCGCATGATCAAAAAGAAAACACAATTCATTGATATCTAAAACAGCAACAACAAATAATGGGTGGGTCTTAAACGGGTCATTATTGTAAAATGAAGGAGCTGGCAAGAAAGTGACGAGTCTACGTATTATTTTATCTGTAAATGCTCCCTCATCATCGTTCTCCTCACCGGGCCCTGGCTTCTTCCCCACGGCCGAACGGCGTGCCTGCAGAAAACGTGTTTGCTGAACACCTCCAGCGTCTCTTGGAACATCACCTGCTCCATCAAGTGGGCTACCATGCACTCGTAAAACTCTTTTTTTCGAGTATCCTTTTGAGAAAAAACAAACAAACAAAACAAAACAAACAAATAAACACGTTTGATATTCGTACATATAGGGGCAAAAAAGGGAAGGGAGGGCGGGCGTGGGGGGGGTACTTCATATCCATGCATGGCCGTAGTCGTATATGACTATAGACCCTCGCATCCCCTACTACAATGCCGGGACGGAGCATGTCGGGTTTTCACCGACCAGGCAGCAGACATTGCTAACACCAAGTCTGCCCGACTCCCCTGCGGCTTACCCTCAACTCGAGCACAATTCCCAGGATGTCTTCGGCGGAGAGAGGGTGCCGGTAGAAGTCGCCGTTCACGAACCGGTCGGTCGCCTGCCGGAATAAGCCACCGTGTTAACGACACAATTGTTTGCTTAATCGAATAGATGGGCACATTTCATGAAGTATCATTGAGAGAAAATTGGATGCTATTGACTCACTCCACGGTACGTAGGGGCTTTGTACCACTCTGATCCGGAAAATAAGGACTTTAGTATGTTAACATCTAATTGAAATGGTCCTTACATTTTCGGATCGTCAGAGTGGTGCACTCTTTGGCTCAATATTTGCCTGACCGAATAGGATACTTTTTACCCGTATGTTTCGTTTGTGTTCACGTAGCGCATACAAGTGTCGGTTGGGCGGGCGAACAAACGTTCTTCGGGGTCATGTTTCGGGTGACTTGCTATTGGTGTGGAGCTCCTCGTGTGAGGAGAGCTCAGAAAAATTAGACACCGCCCCTAAAAGGCATTGCTCTGTTGACTATATACACCTCGGACAGATCATGATCTACGTAGATTATCTATCTGTCGTTGTGAGAAGTTGTGCAAGATCTTCCTAATATACATACATATGTATAATATATATATTGTATATACATATATACGAGATCCAACCCAGAAAAAGATGCGCTACGTACGTACGTACGTAGATCGTGCGGATTGTAGGGTTCCTCAAGCCCTGGAAACATGAGCTAAATCACGTACCTGGTGCCAGGTATACAAGAAGATCGGAAATATAGCTGCCTTGAAAGGTCTAGATCACGAAGCGGTGGGAATCGACTATCTTGTACGTGCCGAAGTGTGCACCCTTGTTCTGTACGTAGATCGGCCCCAAAGATGTGTCGAGCGTAAACCCACCACCACCAGTGAAGCGGGAACTTGGGATGAGGCGTGGTCGTGTGCTTGAAATTAAATACGTACATGGACGAAAGACGACGTGCGTTTTTTTTTCCGTTTTTTGTTTTGTTTTTTTGTTCCCCCTTGTGGTTTTCTGCTTCTTCTCTCTCTTTTCTTCTGCGAGTGAATGCTTCTGCGTGATCGATGCTGAAGCCTATCCTGCATGCCCATTGCCACGTGCCAAAACGCAATCATCACCAGCCAACAGGCTATACAAACAAAGCTTGCACGTACCCACCCCCACCCGTATGTACGTAATAAAAAGACCGCATCAACCCAAAAATAGTAGCGTCTGCCTCAACTGTAGAAACGAATTATCAATACCTCGAAAACGTCTTGAATTTGTTTTTTTTTTTAAACTACGAACTTCAATATGTTTCACAACGACCCACATCCACTCTTACCCTTGTATACATAAAAAAAAAAAAAATCCTAACGAAATGCGGTAAAATAAAAAAAAAAGTTGCCACCGGTGGTCTACGTACAACAGCGTTTTTTTTTAAATCAAATTATTAAAACTACGTCAACTTTTCAAGCTGCGTGATACATCGGGCGTGCTTGTTCTATATCCCATTTATACCAATAAGAAGGCGTTTTTGTGCTATCGTACCTTGTCAAAGTCGTCGAGGTCGGCAGGGGTAAGGTACCCCGTGTTGCTCTTCAAAACCCCATGAGCCTCGGGCAGCAGGGCTTCCACATGGGTCTCAAACCCCCTGGGTAAAAAAGATCAATCAATCAATCAACCGACCAACGAAGCAATCAATCAAGCAATCAAGCGATCAAGCGATCAAGCAATCAAGCAATCAAGCGATCAAGCAATCAAGCAATCAAGCAACCAAGCAATCAAGCAATCAAGCAATCAAGCAATCAAGCAATCAAGCAATCAAGCAATCAATCAATCAATCAACCAATCAACCAATCAATCAACCAATCAAAAACACGCGATCACGAGGGGAAAAATAAGTTTTTCAAAAAGGCCCTAAATATAAGGCCCGCTGGTATATTAATATTTAAACCAAAATATCATAATATTGAGGTACACAGTGAAAGCAGGGAGCACTGAGCAAACATGACGGAACAGTTCCTGCCCGCCCACCCGCCCGCCTGCCCGCCCGCCCGCCCGCCTTTGCCATACTATCCGCAAGCGAGTGCAGCCAGAACCAGAATGATAAGCTAGGTTAGAATGGTTGTCGCTACGACAGGCACTCGCGCCGTATGTGTATATATATATACAAATGTATTTGTAACTGCCGTACAAACTTGGGTGTGTTGGTGCTGGATCCCAGTCGGTCGGTCGGGGTGTCGATCGGTCGGTCGGTCGGTCGGTCGGTCGGTCGGTCGGTCGGTCGGTCGGTCGGTCAATCGGTCGGTCGGTCGGTCGGTCGGTTCAGCCACCTCGAATGATGAGGTCCTCATTTTTTGGACGCCTTGTAAACATTGTGCACAACGAACGAAATAACGTACAGTACGCTACCAAGGACTTGAGAGTCTTTGACACCACTTGAAGCCGGCACAGCACCTACGTGCGTAAAAAAACCCTCTTCAATACGAGACCAAGCATGGCGTCGTGCGTTGCGCGATTTTCACCCTGAAAGGTAAACACCGCATCAAGCACTGCACGCCTTTCAACGCACTACACTCACTTGAGATTTTTCCTCGGAAAATAAATTAAAACTCAAATAAATATACAAGCGGGGAATACACCGGCGAAACACTGCTCGAAAACCGACAAAGCAACTCCTGCGTATCATTCCATTCATTCATAAATACCTCTTTTGGATGAGATCATGCATGGCGTCGGTGCGCTGGATTCGCACCCGTAGGTACTGCATCACCGTCGCCAGCCCCTCTGCGAGCAGCTCGGGAGGCGGAGACTTGAAGGGGTTGGAGTCCATCTGCACTTCCTTCACCTTCGACAACTGTGCGGTAAGTAAGAGGGCGACCACCGCCCTGGTCAGGCGGCCACCGAAAATGTGCGGGGGGGGGGAGTGCGAGGACACAAGACGGCTTCCACTGCTTCCATGGTAGACTCCGTCGTTTCCATGGAAGCTTCCATTGCTTCTTTTACATGGAAGCTCCCATTGCTTCTCACATGGGAGCTGCCATTTCTTACATGGAAGCTTCCATTGCTTCTTACATGGGAGCTGCCATTGCTAACATGGAAGCTTCCATTGCTTCTCACCAGGTACACGGAAACTTCCTTTGCTTCCATGGAAACTTAAACTTACATTGCTGCCATAGAGGCTTCCATTGCTTCTTACATGGAAAATTCTATTGCTTCCATGGAAGCTTCCATTGCTTCTTACATGGACGCTTCCATTGCTTCTTATATGGAAGCTTCCATTGCTTCCACGGAAGCACCCACTACTTCCACGATGTCCCCTGGAAGCTTCCACTACTCCCATGTGCTGCCATCGAAGCTTCCACGGTATGCACTTCCATCTACTTCCACGAAAGAGTAAGATCATGTGGTGGACGAACAAGACGACACGAAACGCGTGCCTTGGTGCATTGCGCACCATGTTTTACAATGCGAAGCCTCATATGGCTGCTGCCGAGCATTTTCTAGTCGGTCACTCACAAATATTACGGGGGACCATAGTAAACACTAGTAAATAGGACCTACGGTATACACAAAAACCTACATATTTACCTATTTTTACTAACAACATTTGGTCCTATTTACTATGGCCCCCCGCATTAGTCGTGACGGACCCACCCAACGTACAGGCTGCACTTTTGTTTTGGTTCAATACGCCAATGACTGACTTCTAGTATACTCCTCAAAGTGAGCAGCTACCGGCTGTTTTAGTACACGTACTGTGATACTTCTACTTAATGTGTACGGGTATTTTCGTTTTGTGACTATTACGGGGGACCATAGTAAACACTAGTAAATAGGGAACCTACGGTACACAAAAAAAACTAGATATATTTACCTATTTTTACTAACAATATCAATATTTGGTCCTAATAGGACCCGCGGTACACAAAAAAAAACTAGATACGTATATTGGAAAAGATTATTCGGGATCGGGAACCGATATAAGGATAATCTGCAGTTTGTTGTTATAGAGAGAATTCGGCGTTATGGTTCATATTATTTGGCTGAGCACGTAGTACGTAGCTCACTTGCAGGAACAGCGGGCATTGTTTGGTTGATCGCGCTTGTGGGAATACCAAGTGGGTACCGCACGGAACGGTGCTGGTAGACTGGTAGAACACGCGAACAGACAGGGCTGTTGCTTGCAACTGGACAGCGGTCGTTCGCTAGGCCAGGTAGTTCGTGATTTCTCGTGATTCTTGAGTTTCATCGTTATTACTGGGCCAGACATATCGTGATTACTCGTCATTCTTGAGTTTCATCGGTATTTTTAGGGGAGTTGCCAAGCCCCGGGGCCGGACTTGGGAGAGGCGGTGTGGACGGTGAGGGAGGAGACACCAACATCGTGCATCATACCGGTATGTCCTGCGTTGCGTATTTACCCATTTCTGGTGCTTGATGGCCGAAGGCGTGATGTTTTTCGGATGGTTCAAGCGAATTGCGAGGTGAGTTCTGTTAATTGCTCAGTTTTGCGAGAAAACAGTACATACTGCAGTACCTTCGTTTAGATGGCTCATTTACCTATTTTTACTAACAATATCAATATTTGGTCCTAATAGGGACCCGCGGTACACAAAAAAAAACTAGATACGTATATTACCAATTTTTGCTACGAAGCAATATTAGTATTTGGTCGTACTTAGTACGGTCCTCCGTAATAGTAAGAGCATAGAAATGTTGGTCGGCTCGCGCGGAAACAATTATTGGAAAGTCAGTCATGATTCGGGTGAGATGTTGACCTCCTCATGTCGGTGATAGATAGCTCATAAAATAATAAGCCACCACCCCTACAAGGGCGTTTGCTTGAAGGTGGTACATATATAGGTAGCCATTTGTCCCAATAGGTAGGAGGGAGAAACGTGAGTGGCGCATCCAACCAGCCACACGCACGGTGCAGATTTCGACTGAACGCATACGGGACAGAGGACAGCAGGGGGGGTGTGATGAACCTCTGGGTGGCCCATAACTATGAAAAGCAGCAGCGGCAGCATAAATATCCTCTGCCTCATTCAGAACACCGTCAACGCGCAGACAAAAAGCGGGTTTGTTATGTCGAGACCAAGAGGAAAGACAGAGCTCTCCTCCTGAGAGGCGCCTTTACCGGTCTTATCCCATAAATCGCACCAGATAAAGTACCAAATATATGATGATTTCTTGCTGGTTTTACTTGTTTTTGGGTGTTTAAAAAAAAAATCACGAGAAGCCGTCGACCCAACCCAACCCTAACCCTAACCCCAACTCTAAACCCAACCCTAGTCCAAGCTAAGGCTCAACCCGTGCGCGGCTTGGCCGCGCGTTTTGGACAATGTGAAAAAAAAAATGTGCGGACCACCTCAAAAACCGTAATATATTTGGTACTTTATTTGTCTGGTACGATGTATGGGTCAAGAGCGCTGGCAAAGGCTGCTGCCTCCTGAGCTCCTGAGTTAGTCGAGTTAGGATAAGCTTTAAAATGTTTTTACAGTTTGCGCCAAAGTCTTGGCCTGTTTCTTAACAACACGGGCGGGCGCCGAAATTGTGATGGCGCGTAAAAACTGACCTCGATGAGTGAGTCCGGCAGCTGCAAAAGGTTGTTGTTGGACAGCCACAGCTGCGTCAGCGTGCCCTTGAGCGCGGGCCGGAACACCCCAGGCCTCAGGGTCTCGAGCCGGTTGTAGGATAACTTCAGGCTCCGAAGCCGGAGGGAGCCGAACCCCGCGGGAAGTTGGGTCAGCATGTTACCGTTGACGTCGAGCATCTGTAACGATCGATTCGACCAATCAGGTAACAAGCAGCGTCAGGCATGTTTACCGTTTAAGGTCAACCATCTGCAACAACAAAAAACGATTCGACCAATCAGGTTTTTGAAGCCGCGTCAGCGTGTTTACCGTTAACGGTCAACCATACTGAAAGGAGCAAAAAAAAAAACGATTCGATCGATCATGGTTACAAGCTGCGTCCGTTCGGAGAGAAAGAGTGGACGGGCCCGTGGGGCCAGGGGGGAAAAGGAAAGGAGATATGCTCGCATTTTTTTCTGGACGGTGCATGCTGCATACTATATATATAGGGGTAGCACCAAATCTTTTTATGAGGCTTGTCACTTGATCGCAGTATAGGAGCTCTACCCCTGAGATAACGCACGAAAGAAAACTGGTGCACAGCAGTTTGTGGTTTGGTTTCCCTTGGTTTTCTTATTTCGATTATACTTAAGAGCGATCAACGTTGAGGCTCATTTTACTGCAAAACAGTGTCGAGTGAAAAACGCAGAGAAAAACAGAAATAACAACAATATTTATTATTAAATCTGATGCGGCGGGTCACATGCTCTCACCTTCAGCTTCTCCATCCCCACCATTTCTTCGGGTAACCGGTACACGTGGTTGGAGGACAGAGTGAGCACCTCTAGCTGGGTAAGCTGGGACAGCGACGGTGGAAGGAGCTCCAACCGATTGCCTGCCGATGCACCAAAGGGAGCATTTGTTTGGACGATTGTTCGTCAGCATTCCTCAATACATACATGCAGTACTACTGGGGAACATACAGCAGTAGCAGTTAGAACCGAATATGGTGTGTAAAACATACGGGGAAACCTTTTTTGGGGGTCGGTCCATCGTCGGGTTCTGTGATTAATATGGCCCCCCAGTAATAACGTTGTTGTTGTTGTTGTTGTTGTTGTTTTTGTACCAGCGAGGTATGCTTGCCATTCGCTGTCGGAAAGAAAAACTATGATAGCTGTGCCACGTACGTACGGCATACAGGGGTTTGCACTTTTAGCCGCAAGCATTTTCCAGGGACGGGGAGGGGGAGCCTCTGTAACTGAAGAGCTCACTCAATACACCGTCAAGGATGTGAGTTATCGCCACAGGGGTGCGGTCTTTTTGTTCAGCACTCGATTTATCGACGACAACGGTAAGGCCAGTCTTTTATCACACCTTGGACCTGTCTTGACGACCCTGCCTTGCTGCTTCCTCTCGATCGCACGTCAACTGCTACATACAGCAGAAGAACTGGTCCCAGGTGTACCTTATAGACTATACGGGTACAACAACCCGTGTTGATCGGATTGGTCAACTTCTCCCGTACATATTAAACACATAATTTTCGTACCTCGATAATACTACGAGTTATCGCACAGGGGTGCGGTCCTTTTGTTCAGCGCTCGATTTATCGACAACGAACGGTAAGTAAGGCAGGCGGGTGCTAAAGTCGAAACCTTATAATTCTCGGATGGCTCTCGTTTTTTGTTTTTCGTTTTTTTCCAACGCTCGATTTCTGGACAACGGTAAGGCGGGTGCTAAAGTCGGAACATTCTAGTTGTCGGAGTGGCTTTCGACCAGATGTTTCCCGAAAACACCTTGTTTTGTTCGGTATTTATTGTAGAACCCTTAATCGTTGTCAAGAAATCGAGCGCTGAGAAACGACCGCAACCTTGTGCGATAACGCGCACCCTTACGGTACTTGCATTTGGTGGGTATTGCATATTACTCGGGACGCCTACGTACGTATGGGAAGAAAATGCTACCAACAATCAACACGACCCCTGGATGGATGTGACTAAATTCAAGTTTACGAGTAGCCATCATTGTGACAACCCAACAATAAGGAGTTGCGAGCCCATTTTGTTTGGTTGTGTATTTGCCTTAGCTTGCAGTATTTCTCAAGATTCGGTAGTTGGGTGGGGCTAAGGGAGCTCTTCGCCGGAGGCACGTCATTTTCTTTTAGGGTGCTATATACCACCAGTATTATGTTTAAAGGGCAGTATGGACCTAGGGACCGACTACTGCTATGCAGGCAGTGCTCCTGGCTCTGGTCTGGGTCACTTACACAAAGTTTCTTGGAGGTTCTCATTCTTGTATTAGGTGTTTTCTTGCTCGCCGGACGCCTTCTTAGCGAAGGGGCGGGATAAATATCATCCGGAACGGCAGGCGATAACGCCTGCCAGGTATGATGAGGGGGTTCTTGCCACAAAACAATAAAGCCGCTAGGCCCTGACCCATTTGGTGTTTTTTTTTTTTCGTGCCCACTTTTTCGAAATGGCACGAGTCCAAACAAGCCAACTATGGCACCAGGGTTTGGCCATTTTCCCACAGTTTTGGTTTAGGTTTTGGTAGCCATAAGCCACCTTTTTGGGGACCGTTCACGTTTTTTTGGTCGGTTTTGCGCAAAAGAGCGAACTATGGCACCAGGGTTTGGCCATTTTTCCACAGTGTGACTTCTTCGTGTTTTAGGGTGTGTTTAAACACATAAGCGGGGTGTGTGAACATAAACGAACTGCTGAAATGCTGAATCGTATGCATATAAGTCAACCGATTCGATGCTGTTTAAGTATTCAGCGAAGTTCCCCATGCCGACTGGGCATCTAGCCCGGGCTTTCAACGAACCCAACGCCAAAAATAGGGGTGGCATAGGCTGCCTATGGCCTATTTTATCTTGTTTTGCCACCCCTTGTGCCCACAATCCTAATGGCACGTGCCCACTCCAGCTTATGGCTTTGCTTATGGTACATAGAGCCAATTATGTCAATCACTATGCCCACCAAATGGGTCAGGGCTTAAAAGCCGCGACAGGGGACAGGGGATACCATAGCATCAAGCCCTGAACTGCACCTTTGCAAATCCCAAACACATTTTATACTTGGATTGGCCGGCTGGCCGGCCGGTAAATCTTTCGCGCCACCTCTAACTTGGTCAAAGTCCCGACACCAAAATATATTTGGATTTTGCCGGCGGGTAATATGTCACGCCACAGGCTGAACCGAAAGATTTTGTTTTTTATTATCCCAAAGTGATCAAGAAGGGGAAGGTTTGTTTATCTCTCACCATCCGTTGGCATGAAACGGCCTTTTCCTGTTCTCGCTACTACTGTACGCACTCGCAGAAGATGTAATAATAGTGGGAGTAGTTCACACGTCGGACACAGATCATCTACAGATCATGCAGATCATCGATTATCGCTTCATGATCTAGATCCCTCAGAGAAGATAGATCCCCTGATCTGTAGGGATTTCGCGTGGGAGCCGTATAATCTGCACATTCCAGGACAGGTTTCTTGGGTTGGATATATCTGTACCATGTACAGATCCCGCACAAGATTTCGTAACAGCAGGTTAGAGTCTAGATGATCTAGACGACCTATCTGTAGATGATCTATTTGTAGATGATCTATCTGTAGATGATCATATATATGTAGATGATATATCTGTAGATGATATATCTGTAGATGATCTATCTGTAGTTGATATTATATGTAGATGATATATCTGTAGATGATCTATCTATCTGTAAATGATCTATCTGTCAGATGATCTATCTGTAGATGATCTATCGGTCTAACGTGTGGAGTATTTTGGGCGATATGCCACCTGCCCCCCTCGGCGGATCTCACCATCCAGCTCCAAGCGCTTCAAGCGAGAGAGCGTGCCTACCCGATCGGGGCAGTCCTGCAGCCGATTCTTCTTCATGTCCAAGATCTTACACCGTGGCCGAACAGCGTAAAGTAAGACAATCGGAGCGCGCAGCATAATAATATTTAAAAAAAATGCTGTTTCATTGTGACGGGCGGGATTTAATTAAATCTTGATACTGGTATCTGTACCAAGATCTTACGTTATGATCGAAAATCGTAAGGTAAGATAATCAGAGTGCGTATATAGAATGATGAGATTATCGCAGTTTCAGTGTGACGGGGTAGAATTTTATTGAATCGTGTCTGTTTACGTATATACTACTGTACAATATCTTACATTTTGACCAAAAAGCGTTTAATATCGTAATAAGCGCAGGTGACGAGATCAATAAACAGTACTGGTAGTTGGTTTCGTCCTGTCCAACCCGTCCAAGAATCCCAAAACCTCTGACCCATATATACATACCTCCAACGTCCGGAGTCGCGTGAACGCCTCCGGCAGGTTCAAGATGAGGTTGCTTTCCAGATACAGCTCCCTCAGGCATCCCAGGTCCGCGACGTCGTCACTCAACCGCCGCAGCTTACAAGATTTTAGGGACAGAACCAGCAGGTTGCAGAGGGAAACCTGCGACGATATACAAGACATATACATGTTGCAGGGTGCCAGGTAGTATCCGCGTACAGTATAATAAGCAGACGAGCAGATTTAGGTGTGGTTGTAATGCTTATAACAGGCGCCAAGCGCACACGGACACACCTGGGAGGGATACTCATAAATAAAACGGGGGTGGTGCAAGGTATATACTTAAGAATAAAAAAAACACACACACACAGCTGTGAGCTCGAGGATTTCGTCGAAGCTCATCTTTGCTCGTAGCTGGGTGTAATACTTCGATCGCGCGCACTTACGGGTTTTATATGTCCTCATGCAGGATGTACATCCCGTATGAGGGGGGACACAATTTGAGGCTGTATAATTCAGGAAGCGTGTGTATATACATAGCAGGCGAGAAGCTTTAGATGTCATTGTTGTTGTTGTTGTTGTCGACCATCGTATATTATAGTGTCAAGCGTATAATGAACCGAAGCGCCAGGATCGTGTAACAAAATTCGAACGAGCGCGGGGAGTTTCATATTACGGAGGGCCATAGTAAATAGGACCATATATTACTAGCAAAAATGGTTAAACATATAGGGTATGGTGTGTACCGTAGGTCCTATTTACTAGTGTTTACTATGGTCCCCCGGAATAGCGCATGTCACGGCAGTAGGGAAAGACAGCTATGACGGGAACGGCACCCGAAAACATCCCGGTTTCATATTACACTACCAGTGAGTTAACACGATTATGTATACGAAGTATATCGACACGGCAGAGCATTCGTGGCAAGAAGCATGGTAACAACATACGAAGGAGAACAAACAAGGCGACGCCGCCGCATTGTGGACCAGGTATTATGTCGTACCAAAGGTATAATATCTTCCGTGCGAATATGGTAGCATAAAAAAATCTGCTTGATATCGTATCGAAATGTATTTCTACCCCTGGGTGTGATCGTTTCAACTCGATGGCGACGGCGACGGCGAGGCGGGGCGGGGGGGGGGGGGGGGGGGGGGGGGGTACTTCATTTTCATGCATGGCCGTAGTCGTATGACCATAGACCCTCGCATCCCTACAATGCCGGGACGGAGCATGTCGGGTTTTCACCGACCAGGCAGACATTGCTAGCACCAAGCGCAAGAAGCGCCGTGAGGTGTTGGGCGAGTCGCATGAAGGGTAAGCTTAATCCTACTAAGAACCGCTTGTGAGGCGGGCTTGCATATGGATTACAGCTTCAATGAATTCATTTAGTGGGGGAGGGTAGAGGTAACGGAGGAGTTCCTCACCGAATGTGTTGTCTTTCCCAGGTCTTGCCAGGTGTGCCTGAAAACTACGGTGGCGTTGCTGAAGTCGTTGCTGTCGAGCCGCAAGCTCTTCAGCTTCCTCCCGATCTGATGACGGCCGCGCACGGTGGGATGGTAAGGCGCCAGACCAAACAACGCTGTTTGTTGTTGTTGTTGTTGTTGTTGTTGTTGTTGTTGTTGTTATTTTATTTTATTTTATTTTATATTTGTCACCAGGCAATTTGGAGTGTGAGTACCAAGCCAATCACAAAAAAAAGAAGTTATTAGTGACGTCATTGTTTGTTATTATCAGTCTTGCCATCCGGCAATATGTACGTAGCATGATGAGTTTCAACATTGATCACTCAGAAGCACTCCGCACTGGAAGAAGACTTTGGTTTGGTTTGGTTGTCCTTGTGAAAGTTAATGTTTAGCCTGATGATGCCCCTCGCACACAATATAAATATGCAGGCGACCGAGCAGGGTGTCGTAACGCACCGCCTTAGACCCTCGCCGAAACCGAGTGGAAGTATATCGGTACCGTATCACACCGGGTGATAAGATAACACACTTACCATATCACCCGGGGTGATAACATAACACACCGTATCACACGGATGATAAGGCATACCGTATCACCCGTGTGATAAGGCATACCGAATCACCCGGGGTGATAAGATGACACACCTACCGTATCACACGGGTGATGACATAACACGCACTACCGTATCACACGGGTACTAAAATAACACACCTACGGTATCACATGGGTGATAACATAACACACCTACCGTATCACATGGGTGATAACATAACACACCTACCGTATCACCCGGTGTGATAACATAACACGCCTACCGTATCACACGGGCGATAACATAACACGCCTACCGTATCACCCGGTGTGATAACATAACACGCCTACCGAATCACACGGGTGATAACATAACACACTTACCGTATCACCCGGTGTGATAACATAACACGCCTACCGTATCACACGGGTGATAACACAACACACCATAATCAAGCCGAGTTCCTCCAAACCATGGAGGGAGCGGAGGGAGGGGGGCACACACAACGAAAAGAGTGGCTTTAGAAAAATGTCGTCGATATATTTTCAATGTCATCATAGACGGCGGTCGCTCGTGATTTACTAATATATACCCCCCGTTGTTGAGGGGAAAAAAAAGCACTTTCGAAAATCTACCCAAGGGGGGGGTGTCATCTTGCGCGTGTGTGGTACGGTAACCATCCCAGTTAGTTGTTGTGTTCCTCTTGCACCCCTTTGGCTAAAAAACAAAACCCCTGCCCCTCCCCCCCCCCTCTCCACCAACTCCCACCGCTTCCTCTCCCTTTCTATCTCTCTCTCTCTCTCTCTCTCTCTCTCTCTCTCTATCTCTCTATCTCTCTCTCTCTCTATTTCTCTCTCCATATTTCTCTCTACCTCTCTCTCTCTATCTGTCTCTCTCCCTCCCTCTCTCTCTCTTTCTCTCACCTCCTCCTGGAACACCCCCATCGGGAAGTGTGTGAGCCCTTCCATCATGAAGTTTAGCTCTCCCGTTTTCGCCGCGGTTTTGATGCATCTAGACAGCTTGCGATCGAACTCTGGTTGGAGTTCCAGCTTCTCCTCCTGCCGTTCGGTTATGATCGGTTTGTTGTTGTTGTTGTTGTTGGTGGTGGTGGTGGTGGTAGTGTTGTTGTTGGTGTTGTTGTTGTTGTTGTTGTTGTTGTTGTTGTTGTTGTTGGTGTTGCTGTTGTTGTTGTTGGTGGTGGTGTTGTTGGTGTTGTTGTTGGTGGTGGTGGTGGTGGTGGTGGTGGTGGTGTTGTTGTTGTTGTTGTTAGTGTTGAACCCCCCCAAAAACAAATTAAAAACACACGCACAACCATAACCGCAGAAAAAAAAGGGCTCGAAGGCAATACACAAACAAAAGACGTCACGAGCTTCCTTTGTCGGCTATATGTATAATGCCTACGGCAAGCAAATCACTTCGAAAATAAAGCATTTCGTGCGCGCTCGTACGAGTATAGCTGCAGCGTGACAGCCAACCGGTTTTTCTTTTTGTTTTTTCAAACAAAACATTTCCGGCGTGATAATACTACTGCTGTATGTACATAATCGACAAACAAAAAACAGAATCCTGTCGGTGCAAAACACACGTCGGAACAAATACATGGCCAAGCCTGTTCGCGTGCCATATATGCCGTAGAGAGGCACCGCAAAGGGAAGCCACCAGGTCATACCGGGAGATGTTATATCCCTGTGTGGCCTCTCCGCTGGAAGGCAGGTCCCACACCGACACTTATCATGGGCAGTATTTTTCAGGGCTCGTCACGGTTCGTGCGTCACCCGACCCGCGGATCGGGTCCAGGAGATCTTCAAAGTCTCACGGGTCGGGTCGAGTCGGGAGATTTTTTATCTCCCACGGCTCGGGCCAGGGCATCCTCATCTGACCCAACCTGACCTGACCCGACCTGACCCCACCCGACGCGATCCGACCCGACCCGACGCGACCCGACGCGATCCGACCCGACCCGACGCGACCCGACCCGACCCAGTCCCACCCGGTCCGACCCGACTCGTCCCGACCCGACCCGTCCACCCGATCGACCCGACCCGGTCCGACCCGGTCCGACCCGACCCGACCCGGTCCGACCCGACCTGACCGACCGACTCCGCGAGGTTCGACCTGACCCGCGAGCAGACCTGATTATTTTCGTCGAAAACACAGCGAGCAAAAAAAGAGCCCTCCGAACAAGGAACTGTTATCCTCTCCCAAGTAAAAAAAAAGAAAGAGCACCCATTGCACTCATGAAAGAGTATACATGTGCCTACAGTAACGACACGGGGGCACGGGGACACGGACGTTGTTTGTGCCCGCACAGCGGCCGCACGCAGCGGAGGTCTTTCTGGTTAATACCGGAACAGCGGTTGGAGAGTAAAAACAAGACTGTTGATATCATCGTGCCTGCGCGCGAGCCTGCGGGCAGACCCCTTTTAGATCTATCTACCTCGTGGCTGTTTTTTTTTTGTTTTGCCTTGCAGTGAGTGTATGTGACATGCGAGAGGTAATTATAGCGTCAAAGAGTTCCTACTTTAGTTTTTTTCACCTGTATCCCGAAGCCATGCACCCGGACAACGGGTGGCGGCCCTCTAACTTGGGCAAAGTGCCTCCGGCGACACTCCCACAGCATGGTCTCCATGCCCATCAGCAGAAGCTCGGCGGGGGGGTCCGCCAGCGGGTTGTTGTATAGCTGGCGCGGGGACAGCAAACCCGGGAATGGCAAGCCGGGGGGGGGGGGGGGGTACTCATTTGTTGCCTGCCTTAGTCATTTGACCATTGACCACGCATCCCTTTCGAGACGGAGCGGGGGTAGCGGATATTCATACATGGCCGTAGTCGTAGGACCATAGACCCTTGTATCCCTAGAGATGGGGGGGGGGGTGTACGCAGGTGGTACATGGCCGTAGTCGTACTGTGTGACACTAAACCCTCGTATCCCTACAATGCGGGGACGGAGCACGTTGGGTTTTCACCAACCAGGCAGACATTGCTTGCACCAAACGCGAAGAAGCGTCGTGAGAGACGTTGGGCGAATCGCATGAAGCGTGAGCTGCATCCTACTAAGAACCGATTGGGAGGCTGGGCGAGGTGGCGGAAGGGTTGTCAAAAATGGTCAAGAAGAATAAGCCCCGACTTGTGCTTTTTTTGTTGGATCTGCACCTAACCTACTGAGATATCTCAGTCGGCTGCTGACTGATACGATGCATAGCTCAGTGGTTATGGTATATATATAACGAAAGGGGGCGAACGTTCCGCACAGTTTTTTGCTATTCTGTCACCACATTTTAGCATATTACGCCTTCGAACGGAAACACCGGGATATTTTTTTGTGACTCCCCCCTTCTCGCTAGGGCTGACTCTTTCGGTTATTCGATGCGAGTGGACGAGGGAAGAGAGAAAAGGCTGAAGCATTCTCGCGATAAAAGCGCAAGGCGCGAACCGTAGTGGGGAGGGGGGGGGGGGCAGAGCCTACTTGCTACGCGACCCCGGATCTGAGTTACGACTACATATTTGGGCCGTTGGCGTGTGAAATCTAGCTTGTTCGAAAGGCCATGACCTCAGATTTGTGTGGTGCTACTGCATACTTTGTACTCGGTTAGGCATCGTGGGTATACGTATCGTAGTATGAACGGTTTCTGGTGGGTACTTCCGGTGGGTAGCCAACGAAAGGAGGGCTCAGAAAAGTCACCGCTAGAGGGAAAAGTCTGCGACAACCAGGTGCGGACCCGTGCATAGTATCGTGTGTCCTCCTCACCTGCGCCATGTAGGGGCACACCGCGTGGCAATAGACAGAGAGCACGTTCGACAGTGAGAAAGAAGGTACATACCGGTCGGTCGCCAAGCCGGGGCGACTGAAGGCTATTGAGTTACCGCTATATTTCTTGAACGGTTACCTGGTAACTGGTAACCACTCTGGGCGGTAACCACTCTGAGCGGAGTAACTGGGGGCTGTTGAGTTACCGCTGAATTTCTTGAACGGTTACCTGGCAACTGGTAACCACTGTGGGTGGAAATGTAAAGACCTTTGGTGTATAAACATGAATACCAAACGATCCTAATATTTTCGTCCAGAGTGGTAGTTGAAAAACACGCCACAGGTCGCACAGATCACGATCTACTTGCAAATCGTTAAGATTACAACCTTCCGTTATGAGATGCTGTAATTGTACAGGATCTGTGTGGGGTACAGATCCAACCCAGAAAACATATCACGCAGATTGTACGGTTCCCACCCGGCAACGTGAGCGAGATCATACAGATCATACAGATCATACATATCATACAGATCATACAGATCATACAGATCATACAGATCATACAGATCATACATATCATACAGATCATACAGATCATACATATCATACATATCATACAGATCATACAGATCATACAGATCATACAGATCATACAGATCATACAGATCAGATATACATCTATCTAGCCCTGAAAATATCTATAGATCATCAAGTGGGAATCGATTATCTGACCGACGTACGTTTGCAGGAAGCCCCCCAAGAAAGAGAGGAGGGGAGAATCCCTTCCTCTTGGGCAGACGAAAAGACAGCAGGGATGTATACCGTAGTCATCGCTTTCGTTTGCACTCCACGGCATGTTCAGCTGGGTCTAGCGAAACGTGGCAGACTCTGGTTCGATAGCCCGGGCTCTTGATAAAGTGCGACTGCTCTAAACGACCCATTGCGTTTGCGCTAAACGTTCACGTTGACGCGTGTATCTTTTGTGACTGCTGGATGTACAATACCAACACGGTTGTGGCGGGTAACACAAAATCGCCTTCAACGCGAACAAAAGGTGCGCCACCCACCCACTCACCCACCCACCCCCCGCCCCTCGACGGTCAAAACTCTAGAGTCTTCGTGGGCACAAATACGGTCAAAAATATGTTTTTGTTTTGTTTTGTGGAGGAAGAAAACACAAAACAAGAGTATTTTAAAATAAGAAAAAAACGACGACCTCTTGAACTAACGAATGCAGGCACCCGTTCTCGCACCTGGAGCGTCTCCAGGCTCGACAGAAAGCCAACGCTGTAAGGGAGCTTCTTCAATTGATTGTTCCCGAGGAGAAGCTGCAGCGGCAGCAGCGGGGGGGAAGGAGAGTATGTCGGAGAGGTAACGACGGGAGGTGAATATTTAGGTTCCCGATGGTTTATCGTTGCAGTAGACTAGACTGACTGGCCCCCGCCGGGTTATTTTTGACTCGTGGGGTCCCACAACAGGCGGCGGTTGGAGGCGACGACGGGCTCATGGTGAGTGCGGCGATAAGAAGAGAGTTTCACAATGAGAAAAAAAAACAACTACACTAACACCGACGCCAACGCTAACTAACGGTAAGCGCAACCGATACTACCGCAACCGCAACGGTGAACCATACCCACAAAAATACCGTTTGGATTCGAGAATCCGAAACGCCGACGACGCCAAGGCCAAGGCCAACGGTAATCGCGACCGTTACTGCCGCAGCTACAACGATAAATCATACCCACGAGATACCGTTTGGATACGAGGATCCAAAAAAACGACGACGCCAACGCCAACGCCAACCGTAACGCTAACTCTAACGCCAGCATTTAGCGCTACAGCAAACCATAAACCGTAACCGAAACGACAACAATTTCTGTAGCAAGCAACCGAAACATTCAAGTTGAAGTTATCTATATGCGTACCTATATATGTGTAAATAGGGGCCACGGTACGTATAAAATGAATGTTTCCGGCGTGTAATAACGGGTGCAGGGCCAGTACCTTTTTGAGGCCGGACATTTTCATGGCGAACTCCGGGAAGATGGCGAAAAAGTTGCTCGTAAGGCACAGCTCTTCCAGGCTCTCCAAGTGCACCATCGACCCCGGAAGGTCCGAGAGACAGTTGACATCCAGCCTGTGGCGGCGGTGTGCGTCATATTCGACGAGCGCACACACGGGTCTGTAAATATTATGTACATAAAATGGTTGGCACTGTTTCCTGGAGGGAGGGTAGTGTTAGCCACCAAATGGTCTAGACCCCCAAAGGCTATGGCTACGTATGGGCTGAGCGTCGAAGACTTGGCGGCTAGGTTGTAGTTGGGTGGCGAGGGTTTCACGGCTAGATTTTAGTTGGAGTGGCGAGGACTTGACGGCTAGTCATTGCTTGGGATGGAGAGGGCTTGACGACTATTATTATAGTTTATTGGTTGGCTGGCGAAGTAAGCCAACCAACTGACCTGCCAGGATCGGGTTGCATCCAAGATTTTTCTGAGCCCCACTTTTCCCACTCGATGAGCTCTACACTATTAGTGAGTCATTAGTACTATTAGTAAGTCGTTCGTACTATTGGTAAGTAATTTACACTACTATTAATAGTAAGTCACCCAAAAACTACCCCCCGAGAAAAATAGGAAAGTGCAACCCGATGGACAATCAAAATCCCATGGCCTACGTAGGTATCACAAAAACACAAATAAGACATGACTTATTGTGGGAAACCCCATTACCTATGTTCGTACTGTACAAAGGTATCAGGTATCATAAAAAAAAAGTTGGTTGTATTTAAGGCATGCCTTATTGGGTAGTTCCTCAGTTGAGGAGTATAGTAACAGTCAATAATAGTCAGTAATAGTCAGTAATAGTCATTAATAGTCATTAATAGTCAGTAATAGTCAGTAATAGTCAGTAATAGTCAGTAATAGTCAGTAATACGTAGTCATCAATAGTCAGTAATACGTAGTCAGTAAGAGTCAGTAATACGTAGCCAGTAATAGTCAGTAGTAGTCAGTAATACGTAGTCAGTACTACTGTAGTCAGTACTAGTCATTACTAGTCACTTATAGTCACTACTGGTCACTATTAATAATAGTCATTAATAGTCAGTAATAGTCACCAATAGTCAGAAATAGTCAGTAATAGTCAGTATAGTCAGTAATAGTCAGGAGTAGCCACTAATAGTCACTATTACTGTAGTCACGAACAGTCAATAGTAGCAACTACGTAATAACAGGTACGTAGTCACTAACAGCCACTACGTAATAGTCACTAATAGTCACTATTAATAATAGTCACTACTAGTCACTATTAATAATAGTCACTACTAGTCACTATTAATAATAGTCAGTAATAGTCAGTAATAGTCACTACTAGTCAGTCATAGTCGGCAATAGTCAGTAAAAGTCACTAATAGTCACTACTATTAATAGTCACTATTAGTCACTACTAAGTAGTCACTACTGTAGTAGTCACTACAAGCCAGTAATAGTCAGTAATAGTCACTAACAGTCACTAGTATTCACTAATAGTCAGTCAGTCAGAAAGTGCTACCCCTTTCGCACCAATTAAAACCAAAACGTCGAGCCACAGATGCGCCAGTCGGGTGGGTATAAAGACGCAGACAACCGCCTAATTGCCGCATCCATTCATTATAGGTACCACCTACGTAGCCAACTATTACAGGGGACCGTAGTAAATAGTAAATACGACCTACGGTACAGACCAAAACCTCTGACGCATGCTACGATAGAGGTGCACCATGTTTTTTTCTGAGCTCCTCACTTAAGGAGCGTCATACCTCAACGCAAAAAATGATTTTGGAGGAAAATAAAAGTGCTGCCGGGTGAGAAATCTCATGACCGAAGTATACTCTGAAACATTATTCGTCATAAAAATGAAAAAACGACGAATTTGGGTTAAGGAGCCCGATCGTTCAGAAAACCGATTCAGCCAAAAAGTGCTACCTCTACCGTAGCACGCGTCCTCTACATTTCCCGATTTTTGCTAAAACTATTTGGTCCTACAGTAGTTCCTATGCCCCCCCGTTGTCATAGCTTCTTTAATCTTTGTGTTTCCTTTGCCTGCCTATTTTTTTGGGTGCCTTACCGTAGAACCTTAAGTCGCTTCATTTCTCCCAGCTTTGCAGGTAGTCTCTCCAGGTAGTTGTCGTTGGCTTCCAACACCTCCATGTTGTGGCACGAGCATATACTTTGTTGGGCAGCGAACGCGTCGAGAGTATACGGGGGGGGGCGGGGGGCGGGGGTGTACTCATGTCATGCATGGCCGTAGTCGCATGAGCGTAGATTATCGCAGCCCTACAAGGCCGAGGTGGAGCATGCCGGGTTTTCACCGACCAAGCAGACATTTTTTGCACCAAGCGTCAACGCCGTGAGGTTTTGGGTGAGTTGCATGAAGGGTGAGCTGCATCCTATCCATAGTGAGAACTGCTCGTGAGACGGACTTTCTTGCATATGGATGACATCGTCGAATTACTTGGTTTGTTTTCTGGCGTAGATTTTATCGATGGCGGGGGGGGGCGTACTCATTTATTTGCTGCTCGACTTTAGTCTTTTGACCATTGACCACTGTTGGATATATAGCACTACCTGCTAGATCATTCAGTCAGCTATTAATAGTGCTATGCATATGTAACCAACAACCACGCATCCCTTCCGAGGCGGAGCACCGTTCCTACTCCTAATAGAGACACCTCCAACAGTTGGGGGCTCATTACATCGTTTCTATATATCACATAGAAACGTTTTGCTAAAATTCGTGGGTGAACACGGCACCATGGATGAGATCTCAAGCAGTTCAGAACTATGCAAATAGCTACGTACAGTAATTAGGAAATAGATAAGGGTACGTAAGGATGGATGAAAATAACTAATTAAATGAATGACTTGGGCTATTTGCGAGGGACCGCAGTAAAAAGGACCGGCTGCACCATCAAACACCTATATAATTCCCTATTTTTGCTACGAAACAAGGTTTGGTCTTATTTAATAGGGTCTGTCGCAATAGTGTTCATTTCATTAATTTTGACAGGAATAGTGTTCATTTCATTAATTTTGACAGGAGAGGGGATATATGGCAAAAAAAAAAAAAACAGATGGACAACATTTGTTTCGACGCAGCGATTGCTTTGTGCACCCCCCTCGTAGTGTAGACCGTGCAGATGGTGCATTCCAAAAAAAAAAAAAAATGCAACAAGCTTTGCTGCAAACACCCACGCAAATCGCGTGTGCGCGCGCCAGACACACTACTGCCGTACGTATAAAAGACACACACACACCCTGTACGTAGCAGGCGCGGTTGGAAGTATCACTCACACGCAGCTTGCAAACATTATACATATCATACGAAGTAATTACGTGAGTCTTGTTGAGGGAAAGTTTCGATCTCATATATAGGTGAGGTGTCTTCTTCTTTCTTTTTTTCTTTTTTTTTTCCCCTTTTTTTTATAAATACACCGGATTTTTCCTTCTACAGCAGTACCTTTGGACCTGTCTGTGTTGTCGCACCTGCTCGGCAGAGATCGGAGCTTGTTCTGGCTGAGCTTCAGCGTCACGAGGTTCGACATGTCTCCCAGGCGGTCCATGCACGTGGGCATCGCCGGAGCCTGTTTTGGCCGAACAAATAAAAAAGGGGCGTCGTATATATACGGTAACCGAGGAGTTTCAAAAACGTAAGAGGCATTTGGCAAGCAATCCGGTGATTGTTGGAGCAACGTGCTTGCGTTCGTTGGCCGTATACCGAGAGCGCGCGGTGAAGCAGGTGTTTGTTTGGGCGGGGCACATCCTGTTGACAAAATTGCTTGAAGGTACTTATTTGTCGTAAATCATTGCCGCCCAAGAATAGCTGATGTTTGTGTCGCCAGTTTAAGAAATGACCAACTATACAGGTATATTGTGTCGAAGGACCTCGCCCGTTCACCGGTCAATATATGCGGTGCGTGCGGAAGGTTGCGATGAAGTGTAAGCTACATCACATTTGTGTTGTTTCGATGAGTCATTCATAACCAATCTGGACGTTATTATAAGGAACGCTTTATAATAGAATCAGAGTCAAAATGGTGACTATATTTCCGGCCACATTGGTATGGTTGAGACAGAGGCCAAGGGTAAACATCCGACGGTGAACAAAGCAGCGGTAACTACCCTCTTGTGGATTGTCAACCACCCGGCGTGCCGACAACGAACGGCTCAACTACTCGTACAGCGAAGAAAGTAAACGGACGGACGTATATATGATAGCTATATGATATAAGATATAACAGCGTCGCTGGTTGGCTGGTTGATGAGACGGTCACGGGAAACATCTCATCTCGGCCGCTGGTATCACAACGTACTTCGTATGTATGATACAATAAGTATCTGGGCTAATTACCGTGTATTTTCTTGTCATACTTCGTATGTATACGGGGTATTAACATTATTGTTATCCTTGCCCTCCTCTACAATGTGTGTGTAGCATGATGAGCTTCAACATTGATCACTCGTAAGCACTCCGAAACAACGAAAAGAAGAGCTCTCTGCACTGTGATCGTAGGAGTCTGGTAGTATTTTCCTTGCAGTCTATTACGGTATACTTTAATCAAGATAAACATCACATGCCCTTGGGCGAATTTCCCAGTCGAGTTTTCCCCAAACCAGGGGGGGGGGGGGGGGGCACATACAACGAAAATGGAAAGCATCTCGACGAGGTTTTCTTTCTATATATATCGACGCATGCATCGCTCGGCGCTTGCTTGCACCTTCTCCCCATTGTGTCGAGAGAAAGTCGGCTAAAAAAAATCGTCCCGAAGGGGAGGTGTGTTATCTTTATAACCCCGTGTGATAACACGACGGTATTGCTGTACAGTCCTAATTTTTTACATCGGCGGAAAAAAAAATCATGTTACTGTACGTATTTGTGAATATTTCATGCTGCCCTGTCCCAAATTATTAAGTACGGATTGCATATTAGCACTTAATCCAAACGGTGATTATATTTAGGGACATAGTGCTCACATGGGGAACTTGCATAGACAGATCGTAGATTCCCCTTTTCAGTTATTGTCTAGGTCGTTTTGGGGCAGATATATACATTGCCGATATTGTCATTGACTATTACGGGGTGGGCTAATGTAGTAAATAGGGCCTACGGTACACACTAAAACCTATCAGATTTACCTCTTTTTACGAACAATGTTTGGTCCTATTAACTATGGTCCCCCGCAATGGCTCACGTTGCCGGGTGGGAGCTGTATTTATATCAACCTTGCATGATAATAGCACATACCATAAGACGTCCTGTGTTGGATCTGTACGTACTGAGACACAGATCCTGCACAACGGCTCATGATGGCAGCTCATGATCTAGATCATCTGATATCCGGGGGGGGGGGGTGTAATACTATGTATCTGCCTCGTGGGTGCCTTACCATACACACACTACGTGATACGACCATTCCTCTTTGTGCGGAGCAAAGGTTCTCCACCCTGCACAAATTATCTAACTCGACCGCCAGCTTTGGTGACCGCCCAAAAAAAGAAAAACGGTACATGCCCTGGTTGTCTAGCTCACGCAATGAGAGGCGTGTTTTACAGCGTCGTCGCCAACCGACGCCAACCCAACCTATAAATATATAATATATTTAGGGGGGGGGGGGGGAAGGGACGACACATGTGACCCACGGCTTGTCCTGAAGGTCGCTGATGAGGGTAAAAACGCCTACATATATATAATACGAGTTGAGCTGGAAACTAAAAAGATGGTGATGATCAAAATTAATGAAAACAAATTGTGACCTATCCGGCGTGGTGTGCAAATAATTCTCGAGCAATAATGCCCCGGTAAGGGTGGTGGCTTATTGTGTTCTAGGTCTCACCGTGCCGAAGTTGACGTTGTTCACGTAGTACACCTTCCCGGCGCTGGCATTTAACGCCGCCTCCCATTCGTAAATCCCTGGGCACCATACGAACGAAAATCAGCGGGAACCAAGGCGCGCGGGTTCACGAAGAAGAAGAAGAGGTCTCATGTTCGACGATGACGACCCCCCCCCCCTGAAAAAAAAAGGGCGATGCGCTACTACGTACTATAACTGGACTGACTCGGCATCATCATCACTTATCAAGCGGCTCGCGAAAAAAAAAAGGACAACCCGCAGAAATAAAATGTCGCACGCCCTGTGGAGTGACTCCACCAACTTTTGCAGTCGCTGATCTATTCGGGAAAAACTGTACGTACCAGGTACACGTATATTTCCCCTCCGACAATGTTTTGGTATATCACTATGTGTACCGAAATATAAGCAACGCTTCGATTACATATTAATATACAAATGTTTCTTATAGTTAGGGACTGGGTGGTGCACATGTCCCATTCCGACTTGAATCGAATATCCTCTATTTACGAGGGAGCATAGTAAATAGGACCTACGGTAAACACATAAACCTATATATTTACCTACTTTTACTAACACAATTTGGTCCTGTTTACTATGGTCCCCCGTACTACTGCTGTCTACTCACGGCAGTACGTATAATGGCACCAAGACATTGAACTGAATATAATTTCGACTCCTACGTATATACACTTATACAAAATACACAGGTCCGATTGCTATTGTATTATGCACCGCTGCTTGTCAGCCAAGCACCCGGCGGGCGCCGGGGGGCCAGCCACACCCGCTACTGCTTCAACACGCTCATCATGCATGGTAGGATTTCATATGTGCGTTTTAAGTTGAGTCAAGCTCGACGACGTGTAACTGCTGTAGGGGGGGGGGGGGAAGGGACGACACATGTGACCCACGGCTTGTCCTGAAGGTCGCTGATGAGGGTAAAAACGCCTACATATATATAATACGAGTTGAGCTGGAAACTAAAAAGATGGTGATGATCAAAATTAATGAAAACAAATTGTGACCTATCCGGCGTGGTGTGCAAATAATTCTCGAGCAATAATGCCCCGGTAAGGGTGGTGGCTTATTGTGTTCTAGGTCTCACCGTGCCGAAGTTGACGTTGTTCACGTAGTACACCTTCCCGGCGCTGGCATTTAACGCCGCCTCCCATTCGTAAATCCCTGGGCACCATACGAACGAAAATCAGCGGGAACCAAGGCGCGCGGGTTCACGAAGAAGAAGAAGAGGTCTCATGTTCGACGATGACGACCCCCCCCCCCTGAAAAAAAAAGGGCGATGCGCTACTACGTACTATAACTGGACTGACTCGGCATCATCATCACTTATCAAGCGGCTCGCGAAAAAAAAAAGGACAACCCGCAGAAATAAAATGTCGCACGCCCTGTGGAGTGACTCCACCAACTTTTGCAGTCGCTGATCTATTCGGGAAAAACTGTACGTACCAGGTACACGTATATTTCCCCTCCGACAATGTTTTGGTATATCACTATGTGTACCGAAATATAAGCAACGCTTCGATTACATATTAATATACAAATGTTTCTTATAGTTAGGGACTGGGTGGTGCACATGTCCCATTCCGACTTGAATCGAATATCCTCTATTTACGAGGGAGCATAGTAAATAGGACCTACGGTAAACACATAAACCTATATATTTACCTACTTTTACTAACACAATTTGGTCCTGTTTACTATGGTCCCCCGTACTACTGCTGTCTACTCACGGCAGTACGTATAATGGCACCAAGACATTGAACTGAATATAATTTCGACTCCTACGTATATACACTTATACAAAATACACAGGTCCGATTGCTATTGTATTATGCACCGCTGCTTGTCAGCCAAGCACCCGGCGGGCGCCGGGGGGCCAGCCACACCCGCTACTGCTTCAACACGCTCATCATGCATGGTAGGATTTCATATGTGCGTTTTAAGTTGAGTCAAGCTCGACGACGTGTAACTGCTGTATGAGTTCTACGGAGATGCGGCGGGTTGTGTATGTATCCCCCCCATCTCCTCGAGAACACATCAATCACCCCCAAACCTCTCGATGCTAGCGAGTTGCTCCTTCAGTACGTAACTGTAAGAGTTCTACGGAGATGCGGCGGGTTGTGTATTTATCCCCCCCCACCCCTATAAATATATGATATATTTATAGGTTGGGTTGGCGTCGGTTGACAACGACGCTGTAAAACACGCCTCTCACTGCGTGAGCTAGACAACCAGGGTGCCGTTTTTTTGTTTTTGGCAGTCACCAAAGCTGGCGGTCGAGTTAGATCATTTGTGCGGGGTGGAGAACCTTTGCTCCGCACAAGGGGAATGGTCGTATCACGTAGTGTGTATATGGTAAGGCACCCATGAGGCAGATACATACTCGTAGTGCTCCCATTGCTGTCTCAGGGAGTGGCCACACCATAAATTAAATTAACTCATTGAAGCTGTCATCCATATGCAAGTCCGCCTCACAGGTGGTTCTTAGCAGGATGCAGCTCACCCTCCATGCGACTCGCCCAATTCCTCACGGCGCTTCGCGCTCGGTGCTAGCCATGTCTGCCTGGTCGGTGAAAAGCCGACATGCTCCGTCCCGACATTGTAGGGATGCGAGGGTCTATGGTCATACGACTACGGCCATGCATGAAAATGGAGTACACCCCCCGTTTATGGTCATTTCGACTACGGCCATGCATGAAAACGAAGTACACCCCCCGCCGAAAACACATCAATCAACCCCAAACCTCTCGATGCTAGCGCGTTCCTCCTTCTGTTGTACTGGGACGTTCCCGGGACCAGCGCGGAATTAGCGGACACTGACGCGGTGGAACTGCGTTCCGCTGATGAGGAGGTGGGGTCCCCCTCGCTTGCCTCCCCGGTGGCTCCGTTTGTCCACATCTTTTTCGAGACGGAGCACCGTTCCTAGGGGGGGGGGGGGGGGGGGAGGGTGTACTCGATATTCACGCATGGCCGTAGTCGTCGTATGGCCGTAGACCCTCGCGGGGTGCCTCTGTTGGTCCACATTTTTTGGAAGGGGGCAGGATGGTTGGACGATATATATATATACCAGGGTATATGTAGTCGATCGTTTTGATCGACCGGTTGTTACGATCAAAACGCAAGGGAGATCGGGGAGAAACAAGGGGTGTGGTGAAGGGGGGGGTGGAACGGGTGGAACGGGTGGAACGGGTGGGAATTGGATCAAGAGGGGGGGGGGGGGGGGGTAAGGCCAGACAGAGAGAAGGGGGGCATCATGAAAGGACAAGGGTACGTGTACAGTGTACACGTGTATATCTGCGTGTTCCCGTAGGTGAAAAGTGTGGAATGCATCATGGTGTCCGAGACATTATCTTGCGCTCTTCGCTGCCTCAAAGTCAAACCAGCTCCCCCGTCATATTGACATTTTGTCATTTCTAGGGGCTTCCTCAAGCCGATAACGAAATAGTGTGAGAAGATTTGAAAACAAAAAAAAACGACGCTCTGACATCTGTTTGCTGAATTTCCTCTGTTTTGGGGAAATCTCAATCCACATCCCTACCATACGTAGTCATTGGTTTTTTTTACTGATGCATGACACGATAACCCCCTCCCACCCTTTCCCCGCCGCTCCGAAGCGTTTCCTTACGTACACAATATGTTTTAAAAAAAGTTCCGAAGAAACACCTCGTCGAAAGGAGAAAGCGGCAAAGGGGTCCCGTTTGATGGAATGATGGACGTTCCGGGTAACAACAACAGCCATCTCAAGGGTGTGTGTGTATTTATGTCACAAAACAAAATGATATTCGTGGTATATATATACGTGACGAGTCATAACCTGCGAAAGCAAAAAGTGTAGAAACGTATCTGCCGTTCGTTTCATGTATGAGGCGCTGAAGAAAATTCGCAAGCGTGGAAGAAAATTCGCAGGGTGTACTTCGTATATATATAGCACCTACTACTAATAGTGCGTACCTCCTTCTTCTTCTCCCTGTTCCAGCGCTTGACCCAACCCGTCGAGGTGTCCTTGCTGTTCGGGTTCTTGAAAGGAGGAGGGATGGCCAGGTGGGGCATGTTGTTCCCGTCGAGCTTCAGGTGCTTCAGCGACGTGAGCAGGCCCTGTGTCGTGTACGAGTAGTACCAGGCAAATGTGAGCAAGAGAGGCGAAGAGGGGATCGCCCCAAGCAGTGCGTGCGTTTCGTCAACCAATGAGGCTATCGCGGGAACTACTATTTACGGGGTGGGCTAATGTAGTAAATAGGACCTACGGTACACACAAAAACCTATACATTTACATTTTCTTATCAACAGTATTTGGTCCTATTTAACGTGGCCCCTCGTAATATGTGAAATTCGCATGTATACCAGTAGATACATAAGCAGGAACACTGCTGCTGCTGCTGCTGCTGCTGTGTGTGAAATTCGTAAACTGAAAGCTTTTTGTCCCCTCAAACCTCTGCAGGACAGCAGTGAGTGCGCCGTGAGGGCGCGGAACTTCTTAAAAAAATGGTGACACATTACTTCTGTGCGATAAAAGGGCAGCGATTTCAGATATGTACTTACGCACGGAGGAGCTGAACGATTATCACGCCCACGCCATATAGGGACCGGACAGCGGAGACGAATTTGTCAAGATTGAAAAAATGCCCCCGTCATATTCCCAGCACATACATACATAATAAAAATATCAGCTGACTGATTGGCACTGGCGGTTCAAACATTTAGAGTGTGTAGTTGCCGACACGAGAACGGACGCACTCAAAACGGCGGGGTTTTTTTCTAGGAAAGCTCACGTGTTTTTTCCCTCAACATCTCCACGACCACACCGCACACCGATTGAAAACAATAGAAAAGGTTTAAAGCTAACACCCTCCATCACTTGCCGTACTTAATCAAGCCCACGTCACTAAAACAAAAATGTGAACTTGAAAACTGGAAAGGCTGTGTTTTGTAGGGTACTATGTACGTATATGCATACTTTGGGGTTACCCAGGTGCCTACCCGAGTGTGACTTAAACAACCCGAGTATGACTTAAGCAGCCCGAGTATGACTTAAACAACCCCGAGTATGACTTAAACAGCCCGAGTATGACTTAAACGACTCGAGTATGACTTAAACAACCCGAGTATGACTTAAACAGCCCGAGTATGACTTAATCAACCCGAGTATGGCTATAGCACGACATTTTTTCCGATCAGCGACTCAGTAGGCTACTGATTACTGCTGCTGTTATATAGTACCTACATCAACAACCCATGTATGACTTAAACAACCCGAGAATGACTTAAACAACCTTATTTTGTACCCGAGTACCCCAGAGTGTACACCGTGTATAATTCACTCGGGGGTGATAGAGCCCGTGCACTGTTACCTAAGTTTTTCTTTGTAAACGCGACATGTCGAGGAGCGAAGGGAGGCAGCAAGGAGTGCTCGTACTGCCCGTGGGGTTCTATGTATGTATGTATGTGTGGTCGTGTGGATGTGCTGTGTGGTGGTGCTGCTCGTGGTGGGCGGTGGTCACAAAATGTCGAATATAAACCCGAGTAGATACGTACAGCAGTAGTACTCGGGGGAAGGCAAACAACCACCAGAGTGTACATACATACGCCCTGCTAAGCAAACACCCTTTGACAAGCTTGCCATTGTAGGCGGGAGCGTCTTGAGCATGTTCTGCCCCATGTCCAGCTTCTGCAAACAGCGAAGGTCCCCGAAGCGGTAGGGCAGGTTCGAGAAGTTGTTGTGTCGCAGGCCCAGGGAAGTCAGAGACGTCAGCTCCAACAACCCTTGCGGGAGCCCGCTGAGCCTGTTGTTGTCCAAGCGGAGGGTCCTTGCCGTGGGACCACACGAAAGGAGATTGAAAAAAAAACGTAGTCGTACAAGTAAACGCCGTAGGTCACGCGAGAGGTTTGGACAGCAAGGTGAGAGAGAGAGCTTTTCGACATGATACGTATATACGCAATCGAAGTCCAAAAAATGAATATATTGAGAGTCCGCAATCCGTGTGAATTATTCTCCCACCCCTTTCCACGAGTTGAGTTGGAGAAACAACAGTCAAAATTGATGGATGAAAACGATGTTTTTATCTTCGTTGCGCAGAATAATACAAGTATATACCTGTGATAGCGATTGAAAGTACCTACGAATTAAAAAAAACTCCTACGGAGGGTTTCTTCTCCCGAGACTATACTCTACTACTCCCCACGGCTCATGTAACCAACCATTTGATGATTCGCATGAACCAAACATTTGATGATTCGCATTAACCAACCCTTTGATGATTCGCAATAACCAACCATTTGTTTCAGTCCCATCTAATATCGTTCTCACTTAAGACTGGTGAGCCTCTGCGCTTCCTCCGGGAGCTCTCGCAGTTTGTTCCCGCTCAGGTTTATCTCCGTGACCGAGCGCATGTGCGCACACGAGAAATTCGGATTGCGCAGGGAGACCAGTAATTCCAGACTGTTGCGAGGCATGTTGACCTGGAAATTGTCAGAGGGGCGGGCGGGCGGGCGGGCTTTGGCTCAGTCGTTTTGCCTCATTCTGGGTGACGTGAATGTGCCTTCTTCTTTCCATGGTACCTCTAGTGCAACATGCGTGCGGCCCGAAGCATACGGTTCATCGTGGAGATGGTACACACGTGTCGTTTGAACGATTTCTTCCAGCGCTGCATATGGGAACCGAACGTGAAAAAACAAAAGTCATGGGCTGCTTCGAGTAGCGTTGGAGAAAAAAACACGGCACGGGCAGAAGACCACCGAGTCGCTACCGGCAACGATATACAGAGTCGTCTACGTACCGTATCGCGACGTGCCACGGTGCGGTGCTGTTCCGTAGCTGCAACCATAACGCGACCCTGACCCTGTCATCGCCGACCCTTGGTACACATCGCATCACTCAAGAATCTACGACACCTGAACACGACCACCTCCTCAAATCAAAACCGCTGGGGACACAACACGTGACAACCGTCGTTCTCAAACCGAAAATGCTGGGGGGGAAAAAACGCGTGAGGACCGTCGTTTGCGCGATATGAACTTGCGGCGCTTACGTACATAAAGTCAGAACCTGGTCTAAGCACGTGGAAGAGGAAGGGAAATTCTGCTCTGTGCCCAGGCTCAAACCTTGCTTAGCGTTCCCAACTGCAGCGTGAGTGTGTTGAACAGGTCCGTCGGCATCCGGTCCCACCCTTGCTGCTGCGCGTCCAGTCCGCCGCCCGTGTACAGCTTTCTCAGCACAAACGCCACGTCGTTTGATATCCTCCCGCCGGCCTCGCTCCCCTTCCTTCTCGCCTTTTCGCCCCCGCCTTCATTCGCTCCCCCTCCTACTTCCCCTCCTCCTCCCCTCCCTCCTCCCTCTCCTCCTCTGTGCACGTCCCCGCTCTTCCTTATCCTAGACGGCTCCGATTTCGTCAGCGGCTCCTCCTGCATAGAATGTAGCCCTCGCCCGCGCCACCCATCGGTAGCTGCAGCGACAGCCCCGGCCGTGTCGGCGGTATCGGCAGCAGCAGCAGCAGAACCCGCGCCTCTCTCCTGCTGTGGCAGCCAGCTCCTCTGCTGCACGGTCGTCTTCGATAACGGCGTCGACCCGTCGCCCCTCCCGACCAGCGCCTCCCTGGACTCCTCCCGGAGCATCTGCAGCCCGAACCCGCTGGACGCGGACACCTGCCTCTGGAACCCGCCGCCACCCTCGCTCCCGCTCTCGTTGAGCAGCTGCAGCCCGAACCCGCTGGAGGCGGACAGCTGCCTCTGGAGCTCGCCGGCCCCGCCCCCGCTCCCGACCCCATCTATGCCCTCCCGGAAGCGGGTGGAAAACGTCGGGGAAGCGCTATACCGCCGCCCGGCAGCGGCACCACCACCGCCGCCGCCACCGACACCACTTCGGAGGCGGGAACGCTCGCGCCCCCTCCCCCCCCTCTCCACCGAGGTCGCTACGGCCGCCGCCGATATCAGGGGGGGCGACCGGTGCCCGCCGATACCCCTGACATCGCCCCCAAAGCCCCTGCCGCCGCCGCTATCATCGTCTAAATAGCCGAGCTCCCTCCCGGGCTCCGCCTCCTGGCGGTCGCCGTATGAGTCCTCCTCCGGGCTGCCGCCGGAAGAGGAGGGGTAGAGACCCAAGAGGGAGCGGAGCTGGGGTTTTGCGCGCGTGAAGCCTCGGACCGCGGAAAAGAAAAGCACTAGTTCTCGGGCGTTCTGCGACGGTCCGAGCGCGAGCGCGGGGCGGGCGGGGCGGGATATGGTGGGGATGAACGAAAAGGGGGGAGGTAAGGTGGGGTGGGGTGGGGTGGGGTGAGCCGGTCGTCGCCGCTGATGTCGAAGCAAAAAAAAAATCAGGCCTTGAAAAAAGGAGCAAAACGAAACACAACAAAAAGGCGACGTGCTTTTCCAGCAAACTGAAAAAAAAGGACCAGGACCAGGCCATAGCCCACGCAAGCCTACGCCAAGGCTAAAAGGTTCACAACCCAGACAGGCAAAAAATACACAACACGTCAAAAGACAAAAAAAAGTACCCACCTTTTCGCTGCAGGTGAGGTCGATCGCCCTCTTCTCGAAGACGAGACTCACCGCTCCCGCCCGCTGTTCCGGTTTATCCTGTACCGGCGTTCGCAAAAAAAAAACAAGACGGCGGCAACGCGACAACATTCGGGTGTCAGATTGAGGAACCATACATTGAAACAGGCGTTCCTTCACGCTCATAAACAAAGTGTCTGACTCACGAGGTGAGCGAGGGACTATTAATACCGTGCACCCAATGAGAAAAAAAACAAGGGTTCAACGCACGAGGGAAGAGAAACGTATATAGCAAGACCGCGTATCTCTCCCTCGTCCTGTCTCTTGTTTAATGTTCTTCCTCTTCCACCCCCCGCCCCTGCCCCATCCCCCCCCCCCCGCCCCCTCACCTGCGTTGCCCTGAGGAGTGCCGCCGTAGGTCCGTGCGCCGAAGGTCCCCCGCCGACCTGTCGCACAGCAGAAAAGGAGAACATTGTTAGAGATCGGGAACCGTTCCAAGAGTAATCTGTTGTTTGGGGGGGGGGGGGGGGAGGGTGTACTCGATATTCACGCATGGCCGTAGTCGTCGTATGGCCGTAGACCCTCGCGGGGTGCCTCTGTTGGTCCACATTTTTTGGAAGGGGGCAGGATGGTTGGACGATATATATATATACCAGGGTATATGTAGTCGATCGTTTTGATCGACCGGTTGTTACGATCAAAACGCAAGGGAGATCGGGGAGAAACAAGGGGTGTGGTGAAGGGGGGGGTGGAACGGGTGGAACGGGTGGAACGGGTGGGAATTGGATCAAGAGGGGGGGGGGGGGGGGGTAAGGCCAGACAGAGAGAAGGGGGGCATCATGAAAGGACAAGGGTACGTGTACAGTGTACACGTGTATATCTGCGTGTTCCCGTAGGTGAAAAGTGTGGAATGCATCATGGTGTCCGAGACATTATCTTGCGCTCTTCGCTGCCTCAAAGTCAAACCAGCTCCCCCGTCATATTGACATTTTGTCATTTCTAGGGGCTTCCTCAAGCCGATAACGAAATAGTGTGAGAAGATTTGAAAACAAAAAAAAACGACGCTCTGACATCTGTTTGCTGAATTTCCTCTGTTTTGGGGAAATCTCAATCCACATCCCTACCATACGTAGTCATTGGTTTTTTTTACTGATGCATGACACGATAACCCCCTCCCACCCTTTCCCCGCCGCTCCGAAGCGTTTCCTTACGTACACAATATGTTTTAAAAAAAGTTCCGAAGAAACACCTCGTCGAAAGGAGAAAGCGGCAAAGGGGTCCCGTTTGATGGAATGATGGACGTTCCGGGTAACAACAACAGCCATCTCAAGGGTGTGTGTGTATTTATGTCACAAAACAAAATGATATTCGTGGTATATATATACGTGACGAGTCATAACCTGCGAAAGCAAAAAGTGTAGAAACGTATCTGCCGTTCGTTTCATGTATGAGGCGCTGAAGAAAATTCGCAAGCGTGGAAGAAAATTCGCAGGGTGTACTTCGTATATATATAGCACCTACTACTAATAGTGCGTACCTCCTTCTTCTTCTCCCTGTTCCAGCGCTTGACCCAACCCGTCGAGGTGTCCTTGCTGTTCGGGTTCTTGAAAGGAGGAGGGATGGCCAGGTGGGGCATGTTGTTCCCGTCGAGCTTCAGGTGCTTCAGCGACGTGAGCAGGCCCTGTGTCGTGTACGAGTAGTACCAGGCAAATGTGAGCAAGAGAGGCGAAGAGGGGATCGCCCCAAGCAGTGCGTGCGTTTCGTCAACCAATGAGGCTATCGCGGGAACTACTATTTACGGGGTGGGCTAATGTAGTAAATAGGACCTACGGTACACACAAAAACCTATACATTTACATTTTCTTATCAACAGTATTTGGTCCTATTTAACGTGGCCCCTCGTAATATGTGAAATTCGCATGTATACCAGTAGATACATAAGCAGGAACACTGCTGCTGCTGCTGCTGCTGCTGTGTGTGAAATTCGTAAACTGAAAGCTTTTTGTCCCCTCAAACCTCTGCAGGACAGCAGTGAGTGCGCCGTGAGGGCGCGGAACTTCTTAAAAAAATGGTGACACATTACTTCTGTGCGATAAAAGGGCAGCGATTTCAGATATGTACTTACGCACGGAGGAGCTGAACGATTATCACGCCCACGCCATATAGGGACCGGACAGCGGAGACGAATTTGTCAAGATTGAAAAAATGCCCCCGTCATATTCCCAGCACATACATACATAATAAAAATATCAGCTGACTGATTGGCACTGGCGGTTCAAACATTTAGAGTGTGTAGTTGCCGACACGAGAACGGACGCACTCAAAACGGCGGGATTTTTTTCTAGGAAAGCTCACGTGTTTTTTCCCTCAACATCTCCACGACCACACCGCACACCGATTGAAAACAATAGAAAAGGTTTAAAGCTAACACCCTCCATCACTTGCCGTACTTAATCAAGCCCACGTCACTAAAACAAAAATGTGAACTTGAAAACTGGAAAGGCTGTGTTTTGTAGGGTACTATGTACGTATATGCATACTTTGGGGTTACCCAGGTGCCTACCCGAGTGTGACTTAAACAACCCGAGTATGACTTAAGCAGCCCGAGTATGACTTAAACAACCCCGAGTATGACTTAAACAGCCCGAGTATGACTTAAACGACTCGAGTATGACTTAAACAACCCGAGTATGACTTAAACAGCCCGAGTATGACTTAATCAACCCGAGTATGGCTATAGCACGACATTTTTTCCGATCAGCGACTCAGTAGGCTACTGATTACTGCTGCTGTTATATAGTACCTACATCAACAACCCATGTATGACTTAAACAACCCGAGAATGACTTAAACAACCTTATTTTGTACCCGAGTACCCCAGAGTGTACACCGTGTATAATTCACTCGGGGGTGATAGAGCCCGTGCACTGTTACCTAAGTTTTTCTTTGTAAACGCGACATGTCGAGGAGCGAAGGGAGGCAGCAAGGAGTGCTCGTACTGCCCGTGGGGTTCTATGTATGTATGTATGTGTGGTCGTGTGGATGTGCTGTGTGGTGGTGCTGCTCGTGGTGGGCGGTGGTCACAAAATGTCGAATATAAACCCGAGTAGATACGTACAGCAGTAGTACTCGGGGGAAGGCAAACAACCACCAGAGTGTACATACATACGCCCTGCTAAGCAAACACCCTTTGACAAGCTTGCCATTGTAGGCGGGAGCGTCTTGAGCATGTTCTGCCCCATGTCCAGCTTCTGCAAACAGCGAAGGTCCCCGAAGCGGTAGGGCAGGTTCGAGAAGTTGTTGTGTCGCAGGCCCAGGGAAGTCAGAGACGTCAGCTCCAACAACCCTTGCGGGAGCCCGCTGAGCCTGTTGTTGTCCAAGCGGAGGGTCCTTGCCGTGGGACCACACGAAAGGAGATTGAAAAAAAAACGTAGTCGTACAAGTAAACGCCGTAGGTCACGCGAGAGGTTTGGACAGCAAGGTGAGAGAGAGAGCTTTTCGACATGATACGTATATACGCAATCGAAGTCCAAAAAATGAATATATTGAGAGTCCGCAATCCGTGTGAATTATTCTCCCACCCCTTTCCACGAGTTGAGTTGGAGAAACAACAGTCAAAATTGATGGATGAAAACGATGTTTTTATCTTCGTTGCGCAGAATAATACAAGTATATACCTGTGATAGCGATTGAAAGTACCTACGAATTAAAAAAAACTCCTACGGAGGGTTTCTTCTCCCGAGACTATACTCTACTACTCCCCACGGCTCATGTAACCAACCATTTGATGATTCGCATGAACCAAACATTTGATGATTCGCATTAACCAACCCTTTGATGATTCGCAATAACCAACCATTTGTTTCAGTCCCATCTAATATCGTTCTCACTTAAGACTGGTGAGCCTCTGCGCTTCCTCCGGGAGCTCTCGCAGTTTGTTCCCGCTCAGGTTTATCTCCGTGACCGAGCGCATGTGCGCACACGAGAAATTCGGATTGCGCAGGGAGACCAGTAATTCCAGACTGTTGCGAGGCATGTTGACCTGGAAATTGTCAGAGGGGCGGGCGGGCGGGCGGGCTTTGGCTCAGTCGTTTTGCCTCATTCTGGGTGACGTGAATGTGCCTTCTTCTTTCCATGGTACCTCTAGTGCAACATGCGTGCGGCCCGAAGCATACGGTTCATCGTGGAGATGGTACACACGTGTCGTTTGAACGATTTCTTCCAGCGCTGCATATGGGAACCGAACGTGAAAAAACAAAAGTCATGGGCTGCTTCGAGTAGCGTTGGAGAAAAAAACACGGCACGGGCAGAAGACCACCGAGTCGCTACCGGCAACGATATACAGAGTCGTCTACGTACCGTATCGCGACGTGCCACGGTGCGGTGCTGTTCCGTAGCTGCAACCATAACGCGACCCTGACCCTGTCATCGCCGACCCTTGGTACACATCGCATCACTCAAGAATCTACGACACCTGAACACGACCACCTCCTCAAATCAAAACCGCTGGGGACACAACACGTGACAACCGTCGTTCTCAAACCGAAAATGCTGGGGGGGAAAAAACGCGTGAGGACCGTCGTTTGCGCGATATGAACTTGCGGCGCTTACGTACATAAAGTCAGAACCTGGTCTAAGCACGTGGAAGAGGAAGGGAAATTCTGCTCTGTGCCCAGGCTCAAACCTTGCTTAGCGTTCCCAACTGCAGCGTGAGTGTGTTGAACAGGTCCGTCGGCATCCGGTCCCACCCTTGCTGCTGCGCGTCCAGTCCGCCGCCCGTGTACAGCTTTCTCAGCACAAACGCCACGTCGTTTGATATCCTCCCGCCGGCCTCGCTCCCCTTCCTTCTCGCCTTTTCGCCCCCGCCTTCATTCGCTCCCCCTCCTCCCTCTCCTCCTCCTCCCCTCCCTCCTCCCTCTCCTCCTCCTCCCCTCCCTCCTCCCTCTCCTCCCCCTCCTCCTCCTCCTCCTCTTCCTCCTCCTCCTCCTCCTCCTTCGCTTCCTTCTTCCTCGCCCCCTCGACTATCTCTAGCTTTTTCGGCCGTGCTCATCTCTCGTCGATCAGCTCCATCGACAACATACGACCTTTTCTTCTGCTGCTGTCTACCAGCAACACTTCGGCTTTGGCAGACGCGGGGGTGTCGGGTCTCTTGTTCCACCGCTGCTGGAACTTCTCGGGCGTCCGGACGCTTGGAAGAGCCAGTAGCGGCCGAAGGAGGGGTTGCGGGACCGGAAGAAACGCGGTCTATTTCAACCATGCTACCGCGGGTGACGACGCCAACGGAAGGGGTTGTCCTGCTTCGTTTCTTTTCGCGATTTTGAGCGTTTTGCACGTTCCATTCCAGCATCTCCCGTGCCTGTGCCGTGTCGAAAAAAGTCGGCCGAAAAACGTGAGCGGGAAGATTATTGCCAAGTTAACCCGTGGAGACCCCCCCCCCCAAAAGCCCGAGCGGTCAGCCTTTTTATCGATTCACAGTAGTATTGCACGTGCAGCTCTCTCGTAAGACGACGACAACGCTGTGCTGGGAGGGATTTGGTGCTAATTTCGACAGAAAAAATGGCTAGATTCCGGCTTTGCTAACCTCTGCGAGATGCGGATATAGGGCACAATTGATGTTTCGGAACAATTTTTTGCGCAAAGTCTACCGAATGTGAAAAGAGATTGCGACCTGAAACACCCTAATAACTAACAAACTTAGAGACTAACGGCTTCTTGCTGGAACCGAGACCAAGCATTTGCAGGCATGAGCTACAATACACTTCTACCCGGCACGTACGGCTCATTCTTAATCTCCCATATGTCGTGGCACAACTTACCCCCATTAGTTGGTCTCCAATAATTCGACGCGAGTCGGCGAGGGAATAAATAACTGTACTTTTCGCGATAAAAATGCATGGCACGAACCGTAGTGAGGGGGGGGGGGGGGGGTAGCCTGCTATGTGACCCCGGGTCTGATTTTACGGCTGAGAGGGAGAGGGGAAATAAGAGCAAAGGCCATAAATGGGAAGCAACAAAACAAAATGCGGACCATGCACATACGGGATTGGGTTAATTTATTTTATTTAGCGTTTGTGACCACACCTACCTGTTGCTCTCGTTCACGCCTGTGCATCCGTTCGATCTTGTTGGAGAGAGTCGCGGTGCCGAGCGTGTGCGCGTTTCTGGCTCTCTCCAGCACGTCGCGATAGGACATTTCCGTCGCCAGTTCTCGCTCGCCTTCTCGAACGAACTGCTGGTGGGCCTCCCTTTGCGTGGGATAAAAAAAAACATGCGGCACAACAAGCACAACAAGCAGTCACGCTTATTTTACACCACAGCTCCTGCCAGCTTTGCACTAGCTTAACCACAGGCATGACCACCAAAATAGCGAGGAGAGAGGTCGGTCTCGCCGGCCCTCTCCACTTTGAGCTCGCGGTGCAAGTACACGACAGTGCGAGTAGCATGTTGCCGCGCGCGGCAAGTCGTACACAACCGCTTGAATTGTGTAATTGGGACACGTTGACAAAAGCCCTGCAGCCAGGGGTACTTGGTCTAGCCAAAGCTGTGCACGTACTGTACATAGCTGTACTGCAGATGTCTTCTTTTATTTCGTCATCAGCACAGGTATTTTTTTAGGGCGTTATGTGTCCCTCTCAGGATCCAGAAGTTTCTTTTTAGACGCGCATTTTCTTTGTTCCAAGACACGGGGCTAACATATTTGCACGCCTTCGGTTCGAAATGCCATCAACGACAGCATGGAATCATGGTAATGAACGTTGTGTGTGTATGCTCTCAGCTAATCGTTATACCTGGTGACTCGATTTCTCGAGCCTCTTGGCAAAAAGAAAGGTACAAATCAGGAGGAGAGACCCGACGATTTCGACTGAAATTATCGTACCAAGTACCAGGTACGAACAACAACTGAAAACACGAAGATACTGCAGTACGTTTGAAGTCCCATCGTAGAGCAAGATCGACGAGTACTGGTGACAGGACGGGGAACAAGTTCGTGGCACAAGTCGGTGTGTGGGGTGAACGCAAAACTTCGGGCAAGCGACAAGCCAATAAGTTTGTGTCTCGTACGGTAAATAGCGCACTGCGGCTCGCGCGTTTATGTACCCACATGGTGGTTGCCACCTCTGTACGTACCTCGAACGACGCAGTACTCGGGCGTAAATATAAGGACCGCTTGGTACTACTATTCATGTATGAACGTCCCTTATGTTTCCGCCCAGAGTGGTATACAGTACAGTGGGTACCCCGGTTCAAGAGCGCCCGAGATAAAATCATTCGGGAGTTAAGAGGGGTCAAATCGACATTTCCCGCCTACTTATACTGAAAGCTAAATATTGCCCACTACATATGTGAGCAATGTGTATTTAACCCCTTAACCCTTTTAGGACTGCAGTCCCCGTTTGGGGGACAAACCACTCAAGTTATAAGTAATTTTTCCCCAAAACGGGACTCCAGTCCTAAAGGGGTTAAGAACTGGTCCCCCGTTTTTGGGGACAAGCTACTCGGAATTAGTGTGGGATAACTTTTACAGTTCTAAGCGCTTGTTTTGGCTTAAGATTATCACGGGGCGCTCTTTAACCGGGGTGCCTACTGTTGTACTGCCTGTACCTGTACACACAGTCCGTACGCTGTACGAGCTCAATCAATGGACCCCACACGCTAGACGTACGTATATACTTCGAAGTAGCTTGTAAGACGAAGACACCGAGTTAAACAGTAGGTTCGGCAAGTAAAACATTCACCTCGTAGCCCTGGCCACATGCTTCCTCGCCTCGACAAAGCTCAGTCCTGACCCCACCAACTTCGTGAAGCTCAAGCTCACAGGCCCCGGCTGCGAGGCCATCATGTGCGTGTTGCCAAAATTGGCGCGGGAGCGCATGCTCATTCCCTGTACGTACGTAGCACCGTCCGAGAGATGGAGGGGCGTGCGAAACCACTCACCACTCGTACATACTATACTGTAGGTGGCATATCATACCTGGCACAGTAGTAGTACTCGTACTCCATACTTGTACGAGTACGTTGTACAGAGTCTATACACGTGAAGCTCTGTTAGGTATCTACCAGTCAGATGTATATACGTGCGAAATAGAGACGTGGGGACAGACCTGCAGTGGAGCAGCTACGTATTGTGTATACGTACTGCTTGCTGTACGTACTCGTAGAGTATTTCCGTATCGCCGTACATATATAGATGTCCCGGTGGAGAATGATATGGTGTCAGTACTGACATACGCACCCAAATCTCTGGTCTGTACACGCACATACATCTCTGGCCTGGCTACGCTCGTATCTACAAGAACTCGTGAGCTACAGCACTACTCGTACAGTACGTACCTGTGTCTGCTTCATGTGGAGTCTAATGCGCGTGTCAATCGGCTGGATCCTGACCCTACCGGACCCACAAGCTGCTGCTGCATCGGCGTCTCGACATGACGTCTTCGACGCCTCAGACCCATCAGTAGCAGACGGGCGATAATTCCCAACGGCCGGTTGCTGCGGTTGATTGGCACTATCGATGGTAGAGGCGGCGGCGCCAGCAATCGAAATGTGCGGAAGCATGTGCGTGCCTGCGCCTGCACCAGCATTCATTTTGCGGGGAAGATTTATAAGAGCAGTGTCATAGAGCAGCAATAACAGCCCGAGCGACACCGATTGTGTACGCGTATTGCAGCATTGACCATGTCAGCAGTACACCTTCCTTGCCTCTCCTCTGCTTCAGTACGTATCATACATACAAGACAGGTTCTTCAGTACAAGGCACATATTGGATGTCGCATGTCGGATGTCGGATGCGGCAAATGTTTTCAAAACTGACGGTTACAAAACAAGAGGGTTTCGTAAAGCTCGCGGAGGCCATGTTGTCGCTCGCTCCTCATTCCTGCACCAAAACCCAGGAAAACAGAAAACAGCTGCTTCTTGCGTTCATTTTACTCGGACGGAAACGACTTCGAACGAACTTTCAAGACAGACTTGCGTAACCATGAGAGACACTACTTTAGCCATCTCGATTGCGGCCGTGTTAGGGTGCTGCGCGACCCATGCTTTCATCGCGCCAGCGCCAGCAGTAGTCAGGACTCCAGGAGCTGCAACTTCCTCAATTCACAGCAGCGTTGTTTCAGGTACGAAGAGTGAAGAAAAGGCGCCGCCAGCCTCAATCATTTAGACCGTCGTGCATGTATCCCATAGGAGGCGCCCGTGGATGACATTACACGCAAACATCCTGGTTGGATCGGCCGCGTGGTTAGTAGCAAGGATCTCTCGCGGGCTGCGCTGCGCCTGCATGTTATCGTTAGTTTAGCGGCACGTGTTTGTGATCAACCAGAACATCGATCTAGATCGTTCATGCGCCATGTACGGGTAGGAAGGAACATCCAAGTTGAACCTACGAGCGCAGCAGAGAAGCAACGGGCCTCCCCGCCTCCCCGTCCCCCCCGAACAAGCTGAAACCACGTACTACTCAGCTAACACGGCAAGCCGCGGTTGTGCTGATGGAACCGCTCTCCCTCTGCCTTGACTCGCACGCCACCCGCGGCGTATGCTTTGCTCTTGTTCTCCCCTCCCTGTGTTCCCAGCTTCGGCAAAAGTTTTGCGACCCCGCAGTTCAGCTCTCCCTCCCCTGCACCAGCAGCAAGAACAAGCAGATATTGAAACGTCGGTGAGAGGAATAGGGATGTAGGAATGCTCCGTAGGCTGAACTGCTTGTTGCTGCTGCGGCGGCTGCTGCTGCTGCGGCTGTGCGGGGTTGCGTAGCCATGCACCCATGTAACCATGCGTGTCTGCTTTGTAGGTAGACTAATGGCGTGAGGTGATACATAAAATACGTATCGGTGCAGTGTCAGTGTTGCATCTCTCTGGCTTCGTAGTCCGAAGTCCGAAGGTGCTTGTGCTTTTAAAAGGAAGCACAGCAACAGCCACATGACACATGAGCCATCGACGTTTTAGTCAACTATCACTATGTCCATAAATATAAGCACATTTTTTGACAACAATATTGAATAAAACGGTGCTTATATTTCTGGACAGATTGGTATTCGTTTTTTTTTTATGGATCGCCCCGCAATAACAACAAAAAAGCTCACACCTGACGCATTTTAACATTTTCTCAAATGTACGAGTACGTAGTCCGAGTCCGAGTCCGAGTCCGAGTCATCGATACCCAGTCCTTGACTCGCGAGTCCGAGTCCTATTGAAGTACTGAGTCCCCAAGGTACCAGAAGCTGAAATGACTCGAGTCGTCGCGAGTCCCAGGGTTCTAGAAGCTGAAATGACTGAGTCCTCGCGAGTTCCCAGGGTACTAGAAGCTGAAATGACTGAGTCCTCGCGAGTCCCCAGGGTTCCAGAAGCTGAAATGACTGAGTCCTCGCGAGTCCCCAGGGTTCCAGAAGCTGAAATGACTGAGTACTCGCGAGACCACAGGGTTTTGAAATCTTAAATGACTCAAGTCCTCGCGATCCCCTAGGGTACTGAAAGCTGAACTGACTTGAGTCCTCGCGAGTCGCTATAGGGTACTGACAGCTGAAATGACTTAGTCCTCGCGAGTTTCTAGGGTACTGAAAGCTGAAATGACTGAGTCCTCGCGAGTCCCTAGGTACTCAAAGCTGAAATGACCGAGTCCTCACGATTCCCTAGGGTACTGACAGCTAAAATGACTTAGTCCTCACGAGTACCTTCGTAGGGTACTGAAAGCCTAAATGACTGAGTCCTCGCGGAGCCCCGAGGGTACTGAAAGCTTAAATGACTGAGTCCTCGCGGAGTCCCTAGGGTACTGTAAGCTGAAATGACTTAGTCCTCATGAGTACCTAGGGCATTGAAAGTTGGAACGACTGGTACTCGGAGGTACTGGTACTCTAGCAACCGTTGCGGGTTTTATAAAAACACAACCAATCCTGGTATGTACGTACACCGGTAGGAAGCAACTCCCCAGAGGGTGTAAACCGGGGTCGACAGGCAAAATACAAGAGACTCTCAAATTACTCTAGACAAAAATAAAACATACATGGTATGATATGTACGAATACGAGGTATCTGTCTGTTGTTTCATGCCTTCCTGCCGCATACATACTGCTGTACTCGTAAGGCAGTTTAGCAGTTTAGTGCACGCGTACTGCGTACTCCCTGCGAAGAGAAGTGCCTGGCCGTTCGCACCCGCTCAGCGAAGCATCTTCAACCAGAGCGGCCGGGGGTCGTCTACAAAAAATGGAACATATTTTTATCATTCCCCCCGCTTCTCGTGTTTGCAGGCTCCGGAGGGGTCACTGGTGCTCATAGAGGTCACGAAGAAGCACGCAAGGGTCTTCAAATCCGTCGCCAAGGGGAGGTACGTTTACTGCTACTACTACTACTACTACTACTACTACTGTTGTACCTCCCCCCCCCCTTTTCCTTTCCTTTTTTTTTTAATTATGTAAGCAAGAGTGGTCCCTTGGTTTCCAAGTTCCCGATTTTCTTATTTTCAATAAGAAACGTAAACATGAGATCAGAGACCAGAATATCAGCGGTCAACGTGCAATAATGTTTTGCTTAATCGTGCTAAATTTAACATATTTTAGGTTTTTGTATGTATTATACATACGTCCGTTTTTTTTTTATGGGGGGGTTTCAGCCGTAGGCCGTCAAGAAAATACGTACTGGAACGAGTATATCATGCGAATATGATATGCCATTGTATAGCACTCTGTTAATAGTACAGCTCCTGCTGTACGTAACCCCCCCCCCCTGGTTGGTGAAAACCCAACGTGCTCCGTCCCGGCATTGTAGAGATGTGAGGGTCTATGGTCATACGACTACGGCCGTGCACGATATGAGTACACCCCTCCTCCCCCCCCACCATGAAAATATTCAGGGTCGACAGCGAAAACAGAGGGAATTGTATCCTCAACTATCATACTGTTGTAGCCACACTGCTGTCGTGCATGTATCCCATAGACCGCGTCGGTGCAGGGCAATCAATACATGCACACGTCCTGGTTGGGTCGGCCTCGGTTATAGCAGTGAGACTCTCGCCCGTGCGTTCATCGCGCAAGCGCCAGCAGTAGTCAGGACTCCGGGTCCTGCACCCTTCTCCGCGTTCCTCTTCTGATGTGCTGAATACCTGGTACTATTCGGAATGCCTGTCAGTCGTCGATATACTGCTATTCATACTAGGATTCAACTATCCGTACGTAGCATGCTTTGATGGAATCAGCACTATTGCGGGGGACCATAGTAAACACTAGTAAAATAGGACCTACGGTACACATAAAAACCTACATATTCGCCTATTGTTACGAACAACATTTGATCCTACTGTATTTGTTTACTATGGTCCTCCGTCAGTACAGTAGTATCACACGCAGCATGCAAAGATGAGAGTCGGGGAAAAAAACAACCTCGCCTCTGATGATGCGTCTTTTTTTCCAAAAAATATTTTAAAAGTACTACCTGATATCTAGTATGACACGTGCCGGTAGTGAGTATATTTTAAGTCAGCTCCGGGTTTAACAGGTTATGTTCATACATATATATGCACCTGTGTTCTTGTCTTCTTATATCTCCCTCCCCCCCCCCCCCTGAAATCACTTCACTGCTGCTTCAACGTTCTACCTTGCTGGCGGCGCGTCAATGATGACATATACATGGAACGCAAAAGTGTTGCCGAGATAGTAGAGCCCGTGGACGAGTGGCGGGTGCACGAGCAGAGCAACAAGGAGAAGAGGAGCCAGGGGCAGGGCAAGCACCACGCAGAGAAGGCAAGAAAGAAGGAAGGGAGGGACGAAGGGAGGAAGGGAGGAAAATGGTTCCTTGTACGTAAGGAATCGGAATTAAAAATCAAGCACTGCGATGTTTCCGTTTTAACCCCGATAGAAGCTGGCACGTTTTTGGGGACGAAAACATCATTGAAATTAACCCATTCAGAACTGAAAAAATATTCCGCACTAATTCCAAGTGGTTTGTCCCCAAAAACAGGGGACCAGTTCTTCAGGGGTGAAGAGAGTTGGATTGTTTATGCAGCAATTAAAAAAACGGTTTCAGCGTCGAGTACACCGGTTTTAAGGGAGGCCCGAGATGAGATAATGCTTGACTTAAAAACGGTCAAATCGGCATGTCCCGCCTGTATTTGAAGCTACCAGGTATGCATTTCTCATTACAGATAAGACCAACCTGTAGTTGAGTTGAGAACGCTTATTTAGGCTTGACACCAACACCACCACTACCGCAACCAACACCAACAAGAACACTAACCTTTTCAGAACTGCCAAACTTGTCCCACACTAATTCCAAGTAGTTTCCCCCCAAAAACGGGGGGACCGGTTCTTAAGGGGTTAACACCAACACCAACATTATCCATCTCTTCGCCCCAGCCGCCTGCGTCAACGGGCCCCCCCGCCCGTTTATTCCTTAGGTCATACTTACAGCGCCCGAAAAGAATAGCCGCACGGTGGGAACTAAAGCTCTATCTTTTGCTCTTGACCCCTTCACAAAAAGGTGTTGTCACCAATTTCACCCACCGAAGTTTTCGGGACAAAGTACTTGAAGTTAAGAGTACGGTGGGTACTCCGGTTTAAGAGCGTTATGTTGATGGTGTTGTTGTTGGTGGTGGTGGTGGTGGTGGTGGTGGTGGTGTTGGTGGTGTTGGTGGTGTTGGTGTCGTTGTTGTTGCTGATGTTGGTGTTGGTGTCTTGTGTTTTCGTTGGTGCTGTCGTCCTTCATTGTTCGGCCTCCTTCTCTTTTCTGCGATTGGCGCATACCCTGGTATGCCAGCTTCTGTTGCAGGCTTCTCAAAAATAGTTTGCCGCTACGTATTTCATAACAACATTTTGTGGCTTGGTTGTGGCACTTTCTTCCCGACGACAACGAGCAGTCTGATGTTTGTTTTGCGACAACGAGCAGTCTGGTGTTTGTTTTGCGACAACGAGCAGTCTGGTGTTTGTTTTGCGATAGCAATCCGTCTGACGCTTGTTTGCTACAAGAGGGCAGTCTGGTGCTTGTTTTGGGACAACAGGCGGCCAGGTGAACGTGTGTTTTTTCGACGACAGGCAGTCTGGTCAACGTTTTTCTTGCGACAACAAGCAGTCAAGTTGTGTGTTTCTTTCTGTTTTGTTTGTTCGTTCGTTCGTTTGCGCCCCCTTTCCTCGCGTCGCCTGCCTGCCTGCCTGCCTGCCTGCCTGCTGTGTCTACTACCTTTCTCTTCCCCGAATAATCGAGACGTTTTGCGGCAACAGGCAGTCCGCTGACGTTTGTTCGCTTGTTTTCTCTCGTTTGTTTTTGCTCGTTTGCCGCACCTCCTTCGCTTGCGTTGTTTTGTTTGTTTGTTTGTTTGCCTATCGTACCTCCTTCCCTCGCGGTTGTTTGTTTGTTTGTTTGCTTACCGTACCTCCTTCTTCCCTTGCGTCGCCTGCCTGCCTATCTGCCTGCCCGCCTGCCTGTCTGCCTGTCTTGTCTGTTTCCCCTTCTCTTGTGGTGCGATCACAGGCGGACCCGGTGGCTAGCTCGTCCTACCTGGTCAAGTTTTACATGGAGCAGCTCTCGGGTGTGATCGACGCGGCCGATTCTGTCCTGCTGGTGAGAAGAACAAAACACAAAAAAAGGGTTGGTTCTTTTGCGTACCGAAGGGTGCGAGCGTCGCGCTCCCGAAGCGTAACGCCTCTTTATCGACAGTTACATATTATATTAGGGTGCAGCGCGTTCATCGTTTTTGTTCTGGTATTGTTACAAGCGTTATATCTGTTAAGAGCTCTGATTAAAGTAGTTCGCAAAAAACGAATAAACGTGCGTGCAGTTATAAAGAGGGGTGAAAACACATACCAAGGTACTATTGTCCAAGTGCATGACGCCACTCTGCTGCAGCAGCTGTTGATTGCTGCCGCGTGCGCGCCGTCGCACAGCCAGACTTGTGGGTCAACCCGGGAATACAGAACGGTTCGTTTAAGCACATAGGAGGGCGGGGGGGGGAGGGGGAGGGTTCACAAGGCATTTAGTAATTTTGGGGCAAGATGGCGGTTTCAATACCGACGTGCGTGCGCAACGAGAAACATTTTAGTAGCTGCTTGCGTACGCGCCACCCACCGTAGCGCTACGTTCCTTCTCGACAATGAATGACACCGCCGTGGCTCCATCTCTCGAGGAACGAGTATTGCCCGTCGGCATCTCTCCGACCCCGCCGGGGATTCGGTCATCTCGCTGTTGGTGTCGTCAGCGCGGAGGAATATGTTTTTCCCTGCCGTTGGCGTCGTCGGCGCCCGAGGTTTTTTCCTTTCCCCGGCGTCCGGAAACAACATTGCGTCGTACACCCGCCACTATTGTTACTGCGGGCGAGCGACTGAGAATCCTCCTTCCGTCACTTAAGGTTTACCGTCCGTGGCTGATGTTCCAATGTTTTTTTTTAAGCTTTAAGACTGCTGTACTTTACCACTGAGCCCCACGTTTCGTGGACAAAACTACTTAGGTTTATAGAGTACCAGGTGGGTGTTTTATTTTTGCGTACTTCTATATATGTGTGCATGGTTTTCACATTACAAATCGTTATTTCTACCCAACGACAGCACTACACCCATTTTCCGTCCTGATGCCTCGCCCTACAGTCGAGATAAACAAATTATGTGGCCACAAACTGTGACAAGAGACAAAACACGAAAATAATCGCAGTTGGAGCAAAAGTAAGCAAATGAAATACCAACGTGCCGGGTACGAGAACACGGCAAATAAGCCACAACCCAATTTTTTTTTTTATAAGAACCGAAAAAATGACAGCAAATAATAACCAAAAGGACTTTTGGTCAAACGAACTTGTTGAGAGTGTAAATACATGTTATACGTGAGTCTGTTGGTATTATACGAAGTAGTTGTTTACCGATAAAAAATATCGCCAAAAGACCACCTTTTCATGTCACTGGTGCATGTTTTTCAATGTCGCCATGTTGCGGGGGTGTTTCTTTCGACGACGCGTCGGCTGATGGAGCGGCGAAGGCCAAATAAAAAGCTAACATAAGCCAACCTGTCTTGTCTTTGTTGCCGGGCGGCGACGGAGATTGTGTCGCTCTGGCTGTGAGCGGAAAGTCGACGAAAGGCGCGCGGGCTAGTAACGGCACCGTTGCGTAACTACTATTAATACTACCGTGCATGATACTCTTCTGACTCGATGTGTGAGTTAACTATGCAGCACATGGTACTCTGCTGAATTGACGTGTGACGTGGCACGGGAAGGGCTACTCGTAGGAGTCTTGTCTACCTCCGACGGGGTTCGCACGCACGGAGGCGTCGCTTTTTGGCTTGAATCATACGCCTGTTTTATCCTTATAGCCGACATCGAGGTCTTTGTTCTTTGTCTCTTTGGTGTGTGTGTGTTTTTTTGCGGGCTGCATGTTCTCTTTGTTGCGTATGAGGGTAGAGGTCTTGGGGAACACCGGCGCGTGGGTTATACCATGGATCTGTCTGAAAAAAAAGCGACACTAACATGGAGCTGTTTTGCCCGGTGTCGCCGCTTTTCCCCGCCGTGTTGCGGTTGGGCCGCTCAGATCTCCGTTCGCATCTGTTCAAGAGCTACGTAATTCCACAACTATAACAACGGCACCACTACAACTGTGCCTGGTATATAACAACGAACAGCTATCAACAATAGCAACAACAACAACGCCGATGTATTGACAACAAAACGCGCCCTCTACAACGGTTGGCGTCGGCGTATATATGTTATTTTGCTCTCGTTACGCGACGACACAGGTTGGGCACGGGAACGCGAAGTCTAACCTTGCGGAAAGTCTGGCAGCGGCTCTCTGCGACCGCCAGCCCGACCTAACGGTAAGATACCACACGCAACGCGCACTCGTGGTAGGAAGCATAACACGGTAGAATCGCATCCGCATAGATACAGCAGTGTAAAGAGCAACGCATCCGTATGTGTTTTTAACCTGTTTTTGTGACCAAGGGCTAGATTTCAGGAAAATTGGCAAATTTGAAAACATCATCATCATACCTTTTACGGTGTAAAAATGTGCTGTCTGTGGGAATGGACGGATGTAGTGCAGCACCAGTGTGAAGTGTTTTGACATATAGTATTGCGCGTGCCTACGTACGTAGGGCCGGGAAATCCAATATTTTATTTAAGTACATTCTGGCATCTTCGAACCCAGGTTGTTGGTTGCAAATACTGTATGTATGAGAGGCACCGCGGAGGCTTGTTTTCCCAGGAAGGGAGGGAGGGAGGCGCGAGCGGGGAGAGGGGAGATTTAACGGGAATCTTGCCTGACGCCGAAGAAAGTTGATTAAATGGCAACGGTTCTGTGTGTGTTGCACCAGAAGGCGCAACTGCACGCCGAGCGTTGGATAAACAGCCTATTTGATAGATAGATATCGCTAATACGGAAGACCACAGTAAATATTGGACCAAATATTGTTCGTAAAAATAGAGAAACATGTGGGCTTTTGTCTTTTAGTATTACTATGCCCCCCCCCCGAAATAGAGCCGTTGGTTGACCTCCCCCTCCCAAGAATTTTACGCGCCAAAAAGCGAAGACGCTAAAGTCGTCAGTCGCAGCGAACAGATCGGTACCGCGCGACCAAGGGGCGGGAGGGGTTTGAGCCCTAGCTCTTAGTCGCGGAGGCGGGGGGGCGTACGTTTTGCGCCGCTTTTCCGCCGTCGGTTCGTTTTTTCGCTGCAGCGTTGTTGCAAAGTCGAGTACCGATAAAGTTGATCGACGGCGTCAAAGCTGACGTGTGTTTATACAAATGAGCACGGCAGCGAGTATTGTGTGCGTCGTGATGTTGGTGGAATTGGGCACAGCAGTGAATGGCGGGCGGGGGTCGTGATGTTGGTGGGTAGATCTCTGCATGTTCCGGAGGTGTACGTATTTCTTCGGTGTGACTTGTTTTTTTTAGCGAAAGATAGCACCCTGTAGTGTCTGCATTGGCCACAACACGAAACACGTTCAATCACTGATCTGTATGGAAAACGCCCTATTTTCACGACTGCTACGGCAATGCTGTAGTACTACTATTAATAACATTATCTCTCGTCGAGTCGAGAGCTCAGCTGCTTGTACGTCACTTATCTCGCCGCCCCCGCCGCCGCCGCGTGGTGGCTCTCGTGTTCATGCCGCGCAGGGGAAGATAGCGGACGTCCTCCGCTTGGACGGCAAACACATCACGGAGAACCAGCTCTTGAAGCTGGGCAGGAGGCACCTTCTGCACACTGACGACCCGCGACGGCCGACGTAAAAATCCCCCCCAAAAATGGGGAAAAAAGCCCCGACAAACGAACGAATGAACCACCGTTTTTACGGCTGCTGCTTGCGCTGCCGTATGTATCGGATCGCTTCATACCGTGTCGTTTGTCGGTTGTCGGTCGGTAGGCGGAGCGGGCGGGTGGGCGCCTCCACATGACGACCGGCAGGGCATGTGTCCAAAATATTTAAAGAGGGCAGGCAGGCAGACTTACTTGACTGACTGACCCGCACAAAACAGCCCGATATCGCGACGTGTTGGGAATGAACGTCCTCGTGTTCCCAACCGGACAAATAGAAATTAGACGTTCCTCTCGGCATATTGGCTGAGAGGGGGGGGGGGGGGGTGTACTCGATATTCATGCATGGCCGTAGTCGTATGTATGGCCATAGACCGTCGCATCCCTACATTGTCGGAACGGAGCATGTCGGGTTTTCACCGAAACCAGGCAGACATTGCTAGCACCAAGCACGAAGGGCCGTGAGGTGTTCGGCGAGTCGCATGAAGGGTGAGCTGCTTCCCACTGAGGGGGGTGTAGGGGGGGGGGGTACGGTCTCGTTGCTTGTTGGAGTCTAGGGATTCGCGCGTTACTCTGATGCAGAGTATGTCATTTCGACAATGTTTACGTTCGATGATGGGGTGAGAGCAGGGCAGGAGCGAGAGGGGGTGTATTTTGTGCTTGCACTCGCCCCGGCCGGTTCGGTTCGGTTTTAAGATTGATCTGCCTCCCTTCAACGACGCACAACAGTGGGTGTAATAAGCGACGACGACATTTGAATATATCTTGACATTGCATTCGTGGTGGACCAACACTGTCTGGCCCCATGGTGGAGATCGTTGCACATCTGGGCCCGCGGCATATTTCGCCGCGTCAATCGCGTCGAGGCAGACAAGCACCCTCGGCTTTTTACATTTGAACACTCGAAAATTCGAGTCCGAAGGACGTGTGTGTATGTTCCCTGCCGCCTTTTCCGTTCTCCAGCGCTTCTTTGTTATTATGCGTACGCCGAACATCCCACCTCGCCGTCCACCGTCCAAGATCGATTACAACAGCAGGCCACAACAGCCCTTGTGGCAACACGCACATTTCCCGGTGTCTCCAACGGCGGGGTCTCATTATTGGTCAATTTTTTAGAGTGGAAATTTTGATTGGTTGGAAAATCCTTGGGCGATATTTGCGGTCATCCGCGATCGTAACACGTCACTTTTTCCAATCGGAGTCGCATTATTGTGTCCGGCGTTTTCCAATCGGAAATCGCATTTTTTTTTAATTCTCGGAAAAAAAGAAAAAAAGTTCGTACCCACTCAGGGTATGTATGCATACGTTCGTTACGTGCTCGTAGAGCCAATCTGTTGCAGCAAAACGATCCACCTACTATACCCTTATATATACCATCTCCCCGGCAAAAGAGGGATGCAGGACACAAGCAAAAAAAAAACGCAGCAGGCTCGTCAGTATCCAAACTTGAGATTAAGCGCCGTGCGGCCGTCTCCCGCCTGTCCCTTGGGCGGCACCCAATCAGCGTCCCCCCCTTCCAACACCCCTTTCCCCGCGACCGTCACGCCTCCGGCCGCGCCCTCTCTAGACCCTTTCGCCTCCGCTTCCCGCGGCTCCTTCCCGCCGGTCGCGCCCGGCGTTAACCTTGCCGATGAAACGCTTGCAGCGGGGGGAGGAGGCATCGCTGCCGGGCCCTTCACCGCTCGCTTAGCGCTCGACGGAGCGGCGGCGGGGACACCATCTTCCCTCTCATCCGCGGTCGAGGTGCTCCGTTTCGGCTGTGGGCGTTTCGCAGAAGGGGGGGGGAGCATCGACGCTCCAACCGGCGTCCCTCGCTTCTTTGAGCCCCCGCTCTTCTTGGCCTCCTCCTCTCGCGGTGCAGAGGAGCTCGGCGCGCCGGCTTTGTTCTCGCTGCCGGTGTCGATGTCACTACTGCTGTCGTTTTGTTTGCTATTGCCGTTGCCGCGCACCACCCCCCGGGCTTCAGCGGCCTCTGCCTGTAAGGCAACGGGCGCTCTCCGGTCCGCGGCGGCGGCGGCGGCGCCGGCCTCTGGCCGTCGAGGTAACGCGGCCGGCGCCCCCATCGGTGCCGACACCGGGGGCACGTCCCCTTCGACACCGCTGCTGCCACTGTCCGTGGCATCCTCCCCGCCGTTCGAATGTCTCGGTGCCCTCACAATAGGTTCCTCCTCCTCCTCCTCCTCCTCTTCCCTCTCGCTAGATGTTATCGACACAACACCTGCCGCCGCAAGCGCCTCACCCGATGGCGGCGGCGGCGGCAGCAGCGGTGATGACTGCTGTGCTGGCGACGACCCCCTAGATTTACCGGGCACTGCCGCTGCTGCTGCTGCTACCACGTCCTTCCCAGCTACGACGGGGTTAGCCTTGGCCGGCTTCAACGACGGCATGGAGGGGCGCGCCGCTTCCACCATAGCCTTGAGGAGCGTCCGCTCTTCTCGGAGCGAGTCGCGCTGAGCCGTGAGACGGAGCATCGCCTGCCGCCGCTCGTTCTTCCGATTGCCCGCCATGAACATATCCAAGGGGTCCGCGGCGACCTCATCCCCTCCCGTCCCCGCCCCCGCTTCCCCGGCCTCGTCCTCCGCCTCCTCCACCTCCAACTCCACTAACCCGCTCTCAGTCCTCTCCAGGTCTTGCGCGACGGCGTCAGCGCGTCGCGTCAGCGCTTCCAGGCTCTGCGCCACCGTCTCATCTCCACCTCCTTCTGACAAAACCCCTCCCAGCTTACCCCGCCCCGCCGCTGCCGCCGCCGCCGCTGCCGCCACGGCGGCTGCCGTACCCGCAGCACCGTTCGCCGGCATCAGTGACAACTTCTTCGTTTTGTCCCTCGCTCCGAATCGCCGGGCCCTTATCTCCTCCTTCTTCGAGATAGCCCCCCCTTCCGGCGTTCTCGCGGGCGCCACGGGAGCGGTCCTGGCGGCGTGGCACGGAACGAGCACATCGACCGAGTGAGGTAAGTGTAAACAAGAGTCAGAGCGGGCGAGAGACACAAGGACGCCAAACACAGACGGGTGGGTGGGTGGGTGGGTGCGTGGCGGTGGCGGTGGGGGCAGCTGGGATGGAGGGCGAGGGAGGGAGAGCAAAAGCCAGCGAAGGTCGTACCGTCCCGGCGTTTTGCGTGCAACAGCGCCGCCGTGGGTTCCTTCCGTAGGGGTCATCGAGGACCCAAAACGGCAATGGTACACAGCCCATCGGCACACAGCGCTACTGACCGACCACCTCAACACCGGCTCAGAAGCACTCGGAAGGGAGAACATGGAGGTCCCCCCCCCACACACAAGGAGCCACACACAAGGAGTGTCTTATCAGCGACAGCGCCTCCGAAACTACCGACACAAGAAGAGAACGACACCCGGTGCAAAGACAAGCATCCATGACAAAAACAAAAAACAAAAAAACTGCACATATCATGCCTCCGAGCGCGCGCGATACCCGCTTACCGGTCGTAGTAGTCGTCGTCTTCGTCTCCCCCCTCGGCCGTGCCCCCTCCCTCTCCCCCGCCACCCGCCCCGGACTTGCCTCCCTCCTCTCCCCCTTCCTCTCCCTCCTTGCCTCGTTCTCGCGCCTTGTTCTTCGAGCGGATGGTCTCTTCGATCTCCTCGATCTGAACGAGGACGCGAAAAAACGAAAAAAACCCATCAATTTTTCAGTTTTGCAAAGTCTTGCCACGTGCCTTTGTTTTATGGGGGGGGGGGAGTGGGCCTTTATGGCGCATCTGCTCTTTGTAGACAGTTGTCTATACCGTGGTGTAATGAAACACGTATACATGTACAATTAACAGCGTCCTCGTTGGCGCAGCGGAGTCCGACGAAACACGAAAAATCTAGAGGAAGAGAAGGGGGGACTCATTTAAGGGGTGGGCGGATACACGCCTAATTCACTTAGCGTCGTGTGCTACTCGTACTTTCTCGTCGTGCTCCTCGTACTTTTGTAGGTTGCTCCGCCCGTTCTCACCGAAGAGGCGGAACGGAATCAGGGAGGAAAAAGTTGACACACGGTAGTAGTGCAGCAGCTGGGACAATGCATAACAAACCGAACAGGCACCCACGGAACACTTGTACGGTGAATCGCGCTTGCAGGTGTACTGGTGTATGGCGCACGTCACCGCCACCACCGTAAAACACAGCTTTTCCTACTGCACTGTATGTACATAAACTATACAAACTCTTGACTTTAATCCCAACTATTTTACCGCACAACCGGCGCGCAGTCTTTAACGGGTCAAGAAAAAATGTTTGAGCCTAACTGGCAGCACAGTAACCACCTACGTATACCCTCTACACAGATTTTTGCAGCGCACCGCGAACAGAAAGCGGCCATTAACATTTTACGCAAAGGGGGGACAAGGGGACACCCATATCGCAATACATAATGTAGACCCCCCCTCCCCTCCCCCTCTCCCGTTCTACAGTAGATAAACACGCCACATCGCAGAATCGAACTCCACAGGAACCACCCCCCTATAATACCCGCACACCCCACTTGCCCCCCCCGATCGATCGTCATTTTGGGGGCGCCTCAAACCCCAGACGCAGCAAAAACAGCGGCGGAGCGGCTGATTCACAATGCGGCCTGGTGGGCGGGTGTTGCGTTGATCGTTTGGTTGACGCGTGACTGGATCAAATACAAAATCATCATCATCATCATCACCATCATCATCGTCATCATCGATTTTGTTTCTACAAAAAAAAGAGACTAGCTGAGCGGCGACATCCGTAAAACCACGAGTATACTCGAGTATTTAGTTTTTTTGTGACATTAGTACATCCATATCGCCGGCGAGACTAGTAATAGTAATGTCACAAAACAAACTATTAACACGACAAGACTCGCCTGTAGCCTGATCGACGTCACCGCCTTGTCGTTGCGGCCCAGCTGCGCCTGCTGCCCCTCCGTCAGCCCGCCCTGCCCCCCTTCCTTGGCGGTGATGCGCTCGTTCTCCGTCAGGAGATGCTCCACCTGACCTCACGGAGAAAGTGTCATGGACAACAGGGTGTGTGTGGGGGGGGGGGGGGGCGGTGTGTCGGTGTCAACGCGCACGTTCGATTTTGGCATACCCTCTTGTCTCTTGTCTCCGCACTCGGCCCTCTCGCCAACTCTGCTTTCAATATTTTCTCTCGCAGGGTGCCGAGCAAACCGAGGTAGACAGCAACCTGCGATTGGCAATTAATTGACTGGGTATACTTCTTGGCAGCGCGAGCGCTAGAACACCCTGCCACGCCCCCCCCCCCCCCCCCCCCCCCGACACATAATATGAAAGCGGTGGTTCTAGCACTTGGCCGAAGGCGTGAGGATCCACGATGCCGTCAAAGCGCATGCTTCGCAGAAAGCGTGCACCCATCCACAATGAAGCACCCGCTTTCTTTCAGCGACTTCTATTATTTCGTCTCCCACTGCAACTACCCAGCCCTCCAAAAAGTGACAGCAACGACATAGCACTTCCACTTTTGGCACGAGAGTGTAGTTAAAGGTGTCCCTCGAAAGGACGGATAGTTAAAGGTGTCCCTCGAAAGGACGGACGGGGCCGGAGCCTGGCTCTGAATTACCAAAGAGGAGGAAGAGGAGAGGGGGGGGGAGTGCTCATGTCATGCATGGCCGTAATCGTATGACCATAGACCCTCGCATCCCTACAATGCCGGGACGGAGCACGTCAGGTTTTCAGGGAGGGGGGGGGGAGGGGGTGTACTCCTTATCATGCATGGCCGTAGTCGTGTGACCATAGACCCTTGCATCCCTACGATGCCGGGACGGAGGATCACGTCGGGTTTTCACCGACCAGGCAGACATTGCTTGCACCAAGTCCGTGAGGTGTTGGGCAAATCGCATGAAGGGCAAGCTTTATCCTACTAAGAACCGCTTGTGAGACGGACTGGGGTGTGTGCACTCATGTCGCGTATGGCCGTAGTCGTACGACCATGGGGGGGGGGGGGGCATTTGTTGCTTGCTTTTGCCTAAGTCGTTGGACCATTGGCCACGCATCCCTTTTCCGATACGGAGGCGTGTTTGTACTCGATATTCATGCATGGCCGTAGTCGTATGACCATATGACCATAGAACCTCGCATCCCTACAATGCCGGGACGGAGCATGTCGGGTTTTCACCAACCAGGCAGACATTACTAGCAGTGGGGGGGGTAGAGGCCTACCTTGGTCAGCTTGAGCTGGAGCTTCTCGAACAGCTTGGCGTCTCTCTTGTGAACGCTGTCCTCGGACAGACCCACCCTGCACGAGGTGAGCACGGTGAAGGCGTGAGGATACAAGAAGCGGGCGCACACGCTCAGGCTAACCTAAAAAGCCTCGCGACTGTCTCTCGGCCGCCGTTCCCACGCGGCGTCGTCTCACCCCGTCGGGGACTAGCAAGCAGCAAGCCTCCCTCTTTGGGTGCCACGACTACACCAGACACATCCAGGAGGGCGACCTACGCGCAAAAACCTTTTACTTTTGTCGTCAAAGCGGAAAGTAGCGGGGTTATCACGGACTGTTCGAAACCCAACTCGTACCGGCGTGAACAGCACGCCCTGCTGCCACGCTCTCTTAGGAGACCGAAACAGAACCCGAGCTCAACAAAAACGTGGAAGGATCGTAAGACAACTGGTTCAACACCAACACCAGCACCAATACTTGAAAACCAACACCAACACTTAACGCCATCACCAACACTGACTAAGACCGCCACCAACACCAACACAAAGACAGCACCACCACGATCACCACCAACACCACCGACAACATCACCAACACCACCGACAACATCATCGACACCAACACCAACCTAACCACCACCACTACCACCACCACCACCACCACCACCAAATACCAACAAGAAGCACACGCTCCTTTATCCTCTTACTTTGTGTCGCGCCTCCGCCGCTTCTGAGCCTCCGTCTTCAGGTAGTCAGGGAGTTCCACCTGATTTACGAGCGTGTCGGAGCAGTGACATGCGAAGGTTCAACAGAAAAACAGAGCCGCACTTACGTACGTTGTGCTGCACGGACCACGACAAGGGTATAACATTAGCCATAGCGCTCTGACCTAACAGATTCATTCCACTGTCCTATAAAATCAAGAGAAAAAACAATAACAAAACAAACCAAAAATACTAACTCGTACGTAACTTTTTTTTTTCACGTTAACGACATTCTACATTGCGCCGCCAAACGCACACGTATGGTGCGTATGCAACACCCACCCGCCCGCCCGCCCGCCCTCACAATAAACGATTTACTTCGTATACCAATCTGTCTCTGAATATAAGGGACGTTTGTATTAACTACTAGTATACAAATGATGCATATATTTAGGGTCAAGAGTGGTATACGACAATAAAACCATCACCTCTCCGTCGTCCCCTTCCATCCCCTCTCCGTCCTCGTCGTCGTCCTCGGCCACCGCATCCTCGTCGAAACCCCAGCTGATCCCGTACTCCCCGCTGTCCCCCCCCCCCTCCTCCCCCCCCGCCCCCCTTCCGGCGACGCCTGCCTTCAACTTGGCCAGCTTCTTCGCTAGCTGCTTTCGCCCGGCCTCGAGGCGCAAACTCCGCTGTATGAACACAACACAAAACATGGTTTGGAGAGGAAAACACAGCCCAGGAAGGAAGGAAGCAAGGAAGCAAGCAAGTAAGGAAGGAAGCAAGTAAGCAAGCAAGGAAGGAAGGAAGCAAGGAAAGAAGCAAGCAAGGAAGGAAGGAAGGAAGCGCGAAACGAAACTTAAACGACAACAGGCACATTTTTCGGAAACCGTGTCATCGGAGGTCGGACTCAGGCGGGCGGGCGAGCGAGCGAGCGGGCGGGACTGGGAGAGTTCGCTGGGGTCCCTATACACGCGAGCAGGCATGGGGCATACTATAGCACACTGCGAGTCCGTCTCTTCAGGCACGTCGCAGAGTTCCCCTCGGCGGGTGGGGTCGACTTAATTTGTCGATTCGATCAACCAATCGGTGTCGTCTTCTCTACCGAAGTGAACACTAACTTGCTGCCCGTGAAACTTTTACTAATCAACAGAAGTTGCCCCCCCCGTTAGGGAAGGAAGGCCTAACTAAAGTCTATTACGGGAGCCATTCGGCATCGAGCTCTCATCAAAAATAGAAGTGAAAATCTTGCGAAGCGTAAAAACGACTTGCTGTGTTCCAACAAAAAACCGACCAGTCTGTAGCAACGCAATGGTCCATCCTAAACATAGGATAGGGGGCAGCGTTTAGGGGCGGCGTTGCTCGGGGTTGGCGGAGGGACCGATTGAGCGGGGGACCCTCGCAAAATCTCCCCCTGTTGAGTGGCAGACTTAAGAGCATGGCCCGGTTGAGAGGGGGACTCTCGCAAATCTTCCCCTGTTGAGTGGCAGACTTAAGAGCATGGCCTTGTGTAAATAATTTACGTCGACGGGGAGTGACCACCTCCGTCAGGAAGGAGGGACGGACGCTGAGAAAATCCCTTCGAGACAGGGAAACGACCCACTACTCTCTCGGGAAAAAAAAATGCCCTGCTTCCTCCGGCCGGGGGACGTTCGACCCCCCCTCCCCCCCCCCCCCCCCCCCCCCCCCCCCCCCCCCCCCCCCCCCCCCCCCCCCCCCCCTCCTCCACCACGCGGATCTCTTCGCTGCTGTCAGCTGCCTCACCAGATTGTCGCTTTCGTACTCAGCCGGGCGCAGCTCCTCCGGGCCTTCCAACGCGTAGAGCCGCGTCGATTCCCCGAACTTGATCACGTCTCCGACGTTGAGCTTGTGGAACTCCTGCAGGTGTTGATTGACAACGACCACGACAACGACCACGACAACGACCACGACAACGACGACGACGACGACGACGACAACGCAGACAAAAAAAAAAAAAACGTTTCGAACGGCGACAACGACCACGGTATTCGTGCCAGGTACACGACCATGGTATATACCGGTGATCGCATGTGTGTTGGGGAACATCGACGCGTTATAAACACGATCCCGTGCAGCCGCCACCCGCCACCGTCGCCGCCGCCGTCAACCGCCGCCTACCCACTCTCTCTCTCTCTTTCTCTCTCTCTCTCTCTCTCTCTCTCTCTCTCTCTCTCTCTCTCTCTCTCTTTCTCTCTCTCTCTCTCTGTCTCTCTCTCTCTCTCTCTCTCTCCGCTAGGTCTAGAGCTGTTGATACGGCATCGAAGAGGAGCTTGTATAGACTATAGGCACACCATGTTTAGCGGGCGGTCATGGGATTAGCAGCATGGGGGCGATAAGAATGCCTTGCGAAAATCTCCGCGACGACAGAGCCCCCCCCCCGATAATTGGCAAGCATGCTATATAAGTAAGGCCGGTTAGTTTGGGCACGCCAAGGCCTGTTTCGGTCCTAATATACCGGTTTTAGCGTAGGCGGTCATTCGAGGGGGGTTAACCGGTTCAGAACGGGAAAAAAATGTATCACACTACATAATTCCACGTAGTTATCCCCCAAATTCGTGGGACCATTTCTTAAGGGGTTATAAACCGCTGTCTACTACTACATACGTACTTGTACTTCGTATATATGTGAATCGTTGATAAATGGTTGCTAAAAAATCAAGGCGCTTGCCTTTGGAGGAATCTTGACTTTGTTGACGCTGCAGCCGTGCGTGCTGCCGTTGTCCAGCAGGAACAGAGCGCCTGTGCAAAAACACAGCAGAAAAACAGATGCCAGGGGTACAAAAGTATCAGGTAATATATCACAGATATACGAAGTAGAACAAAAAATAAGTTCGCAACCGTGTGGATAAAACGAGTTCCACCTGTGACTGTTCGGTTGGCCCAAGCACAGTTTGCAATGGACGGCAAAAACAGGCCAGCCAATCACCGTACGTAGCATACGTTCTTGGGTACGTACAGTATCATAGCACTTAACTCTTACCGCACTACAAATGAAGCGGCTTTTCAACTTGCATGGGAAGCGTTCTTAGGTAAGAGTGGGCCGTGGGTCTTGTGGGGTGGAACTCCACAGCTTCGAAAAAACTTACTAGCAAAAAGTGTCTTTGTAATATATGGAAACAACGTAATGAGCGCTCAACTAGTGGAGGTCTCTTTATTAGAAGTAGGAACGGTGCTCCGTCTCGAAAGGGGTGCGTGGTCAATGGTCAAACGACTAAGGCAAGCGATAATTGAGTATCCCCCCCCCCCGCTCCGCCTGGTTGGTGAAAACCCAACGCGCTCCGTTCCGGCATTGTAGGGATGCGAGGGTCTATGGTCATATGACTACGGCCGTGCACAACATGAGTACACCCCCCCCCCCCCCCGTCCCGGCATTGTAGGGATGCGAGGGTCTATGGTCATACGACTACGGCCATGCATGAAAATGAAGTACACCCCCCGTCCACCCCCCTTTTTTTATCGAGTGGCGCGAACGAGCGGATCTCTTCGCTGCTGTCAGCTGCCTCACCAGATTGTCGCTTTCGTACTCAGCCGGGCGCAGCTCCTCCGGGCCTTCCAACGCGTAGAGCCGCGTCGATTCCCCGAACTTGATCACGTCTCCGACGTTGAGCTTGTGGAACTCCTGCAGGTGTTGATTGACAACGACCACGACAACGACCACGACAACGACCACGACAACGACGACGACGACGACGACGACAACGCAGACAAAAAAAAAAAAAAAACGTTTCGAACGGCGACAACGACCACGGTATTCGTGCCAGGTACACGACCATGGTATATACCGGTGATCGCATGTGTGTTGGGGAACATCGACGCGTTATAAACACGATCCCGTGCAGCCGCCACCCGCCACCGTCGCCGCCGCCGTCAACCGCCGCCTACCCACTCTCTCTCTCTCTTTCTCTCTCTCTCTCTCTCTCTCTCTCTCTCTCTCTCTCTCTCCCTCTCTCTTTCTCTCTCTCTCTCTCTGTCTCTCTCTCTCTCTGTCTCTCTCCGCTAGGTCTAGAGCTGTTGATACGGCATCGAAGAGGAGCTTGTATAGACTATAGGCACACCATGTTTAGCGGGCGGTCATGGGATTAGCAGCATGGGGGCGATAAGAATGCCTTGCGAAAATCTCCGCGACGACAGAGCCCCCCCCCCGATAATTGGCAAGCATGCTATATAAGTAAGGCCGGTTAGTTTGGGCACGCCAAGGCCTGTTTCGGTCCTAATATACCGGTTTTAGCGTAGGCGGTCATTCGAGGGGGGTTAACCGGTTCAGAACGGGAAAAAAATGTATCACACTACATAATTCCACGTAGTTATCCCCCAAATTCGTGGGACCATTTCTTAAGGGGTTATAAACCGCTGTCTACTACTACATACGTACTTGTACTTCGTATATATGTGAATCGTTGATAAATGGTTGCTAAAAAATCAAGGCGCTTGCCTTTGGAGGAATCTTGACTTTGTTGACGCTGCAGCCGTGCGTGCTGCCGTTGTCCAGCAGGAACAGAGCGCCTGTGCAAAAACACAGCAGAAAAACAGATGCCAGGGGTACAAAAGTATCAGGTAATATATCACAGATATACGAAGTAGAACAAAAAATAAGTTCGCAACCGTGTGGATAAAACGAGTTCCACCTGTGACTGTTCGGTTGGCCCAAGCACAGTTTGCAATGGACGGCAAAAACAGGCCAGCCAATCACCGTACGTAGCATACGTTCTTGGGTACGTACAGTATCATAGCACTTAACTCTTACCGCACTACAAATGAAGCGGCTTTTCAACTTGCATGGGAAGCGTTCTTAGGTAAGAGTGGGCCGTGGGTCTTGTGGGGTGGAACTCCACAGCTTCGAAAAAACTTACTAGCAAAAAGTGTCTTTGTAATATATGGAAACAACGTAATGAGCGCTCAACTAGTGGAGGTCTCTTTATTAGAAGTAGGAACGGTGCTCCGTCTCGAAAGGGGTGCGTGGTCAATGGTCAAACGACTAAGGCAAGCGATAATTGAGTATCCCCCCCCCCCGCTCCGCCTGGTTGGTGAAAACCCAACGCGCTCCGTTCCGGCATTGTAGGGATGCGAGGGTCTATGGTCATATGACTACGGCCGTGCACAACATGAGTACACCCCCCCCCCGCTCCGTCCCGGCATTGTAGGGATGCGAGGGTCTATGGTCATACGACTACGGTCATGCATGAAAATGAAGTACACCCCCCCTCCCCCGCATCTGGCCGACGGTGAAAAAACAAAAGGAAATCAGTAAATGAGTACGTCCCCCCCTCCCCCGCATCCCCGCACCCGCATCCCCGCCCCCGCATCCCCGCCCCCGCGCGCTCGATATCTCGAGTGAAAACCCATCGAAACTTATTTATGGCGCGGGCAGCAGGCAGTTTGTCACCCCGCGACACTATTGTTTCACCCATTGCAGAGGATCGCAAAATGCCTGGAGTCAGGCGCATCTCGTGGGCTGGAAAAAGTGGGTTCCGAGAGGTGGACGATACCCACTGACCCCCTGTCCTTCACACATGTATGTCCCCGTTCGCGTTGTGCTTCAAAAAAACGCCTCCCCGACACGGCGCACGCCACAGCCCATGTGTGTGTGGCAACCTCCACGCCGCCCCACGAAGAGTGGTCTCGGTCCAGTCTCTGCCCGCATCACCCCGCTTTGGGCAACAGCCGTCCCCAAAGCATTCCAAGGGTAAGCTAATTTCCCGAAGAAATGAGAGAGGACAGATGGCCGCAACCGCCACACAGCACAAGCAACAACGGTAGTCCCACAGCAATCGGACTATACGTATACCTATACATGTGACTCGGTTCGACTCAGCTCGACTACGTACGTGTTCCCACAGCAGTATAGAGTCGGGCGACGACGCTAGAGTACGACTCGATTCCACCTCCACTCACCGTTCTGGCCGTGCTGAAGAATCGCGTGTTTCCTCGAGATGGACGGGTGTTCCAGCAGAACATCCACGACTCCCTGCTGCCTGCCTGAGAGCGGCGCGGTTTTCAACGGGGTTGGAGGCGTTTCACGATTATACACAAGCAGGGAAGTACGTGCGTGTGACCTGCGTGCTGCGCTCTTAACGCTCTGCTTCACGTGCAGTAGTAGCAACACGTCGTACTTGGTGGCGTGCGAGAGCAGATGTGCCCGGAGGCGGCGATTGTCGGCGTCGTCAATAACAACCTTTCGTATATATGAGCTTCCACACTAAACCTACAAGTAGTACATTCTGTCCGGGCGGCCGTCTAGTCTTATCGCAGGTCTAAAACGTCCACAACCTGCCGTCTCCTGCAAGTCTCCTGACGTAACATACCAGGTACCCTGGTATGCATTTTTTTTGCGGTTTGCGGGAGTCTCAAGACAATCAGTGGTGCGGTCGTTTCGGGCACGTCTCGCTCCTTTCTGCCTCTCGTGTCCCAGGCACGAACCACCGAGCCTAAAAGTACTGCTGCACCCCTCTCTGGTTCACGCGATGGATACGTATGGATATCATACCCTTATGATATGATATGTACAATCCACCGTTATTTGCCATTGATTTGGTGACGTGCGGTATAGAGCCAACATACGGTAGATCACTCCGACAACACGCCGCACCACGGCACGGACAAAATGGACCACTGGGCGGTTCGTTCAGCGTAAACCCCAACCAGAGAGAGTGCACAGTAAAAGTGACACGCCACACGCCACGTCGAAACCTGTCCTTAGGGCTTACAGGGAAGAGCGCTTGCATCAGAGGGGAACTGATAATCACGACTACGTAGGCGAGATTTAATCGGGAACTGATAATCACGACTACGTAGGCATGATTTAAATCACGACTACGGGGACGTTTACGAGCCTGATAATCACGACTACGTAGACATGATTTAAATCACGACTACGGGGACGTTTACGAGCCATCCCCGGGTTTTAGGCCTTGCGTTTCGCATTTTCCCGTTGCAGCCGTCCTCTTCAGCACACCAACCAAATCCCACAGACCAGCGTGCAACAACAGCTGCGCCCTGCAGCAGCGTCTTTCTTGGGGAATATACCCTAAACTCTAGGCAATTATCACGTAAAGTCCCGTCGCTGTAATTCTCACAGCCCAAAATACCGGCAACTAACAAGAACCCTAACCCTATCCCCAACCCTGACCCTATCTTCACCCCGATATTCAAGGCCTGAAATCCGGGGATGGCTCGTAAACGTCCCCGTAGTCGTGATTTAAATCATGCCTACGTAGTCGTGATTATCAGTTCCCGCATCGAGCACTGACTGCGCGCAGCCCACGACGGTGCGCACGGCACACAGCACGGCTCCGACACCACCTTTATATACCCTGCACAATCAGCAGTCAGGCCGAACTCGTACGAGGCGTCGATAGGGGGGCGTGATCGAGTGATCGCGTCCTGCGGGCGACGGGGAGGCATCAACAACATGCTCAAGACGTTTGGGTGTGTACGTATCTCCAAGGTAAGCAAGCCTTCCTGATGTGAGGCATATTTTCTGTCGCACCAACAGCAGCGGTCAGGATATGATTTATCATTCGTGCTACAGCAGTACACACTGCATGGCACACTGCTGGCTGTATAGCTTGGACTCACCGAGAAGGATGTGTGTTCGGTTGTCCAGCGAGATGCTGCCGACCTCGATCCCGCCCTTCAGCACCGTCAACGACAGCCCGGAAGCGTCGGGCGCCGTCGCCAACCCCCAGCTCGGAGGCTTGTATACACCCCCACCCCCGCCCCCGACCGCTGCCGCCGCCGCTTTGCTTCCTCTGCCGCCATCCCGTCCACTGGCCACCTTGGGTGGAGGCGGTGGGAGGGACACGCCTCCTTCCCCCGCAGCAAGCTTCGGGTGCTGCTTCTCCTCTGTTTCGAGTGCGCTATCGGACGTTGTGACGGAAGGTGACTGCTGTGGTGTTGTTGATGTTCTGTCTGGCGGTTCGGAGACACCAGTGCTGCTTTTTTTCGCCTGCTTCCCAGCGATAATAACCGGCACCGGCACCGGAAAATCCGGTGGGCGTGGAGCATCCATGTCCTTGGAGCCTTTACCCTTGTCCTGTCTTGCTTGGAGCGTTGTAACCACGCAGCAGCTGTACCTAGAGAGGGCTGTGAAGTGAAGCTCTCGCTACGAGAGACCTACTCAAAGGAGTTCCCTTGCAGGAAAAGGGCCTTACCTTCTCGGGGAGGCGAAGAGGGCCGACAGACCCAGAACAACTAGAAAGGCCAGCCAGCATCAGCAGAGATAACGCTGTGCCATGCTGTCGCTACGGCCGGTTGGCACCTTGGCGGTAGAGGTCCACGGACAGCAGCCCCCATTGCCCCTTCCGCACCCGGTGAGTCCGTGTGTTTGAATGAAGCCTGTATGCTCTGGGACCTTGACTATCCCCTACCTCTCTCGCTTGAGATTCTTCTTCTGTAGGAGGACTACTTTGGTCGGCGGAAGGACCCTACGAGTAGGTCGACTTGAGTGCGACGAGCTCTACCTTGTGAAGCCAGTCCGGGGTAGACGTTGCTCGGTATCTGGTGTCGAAGCGAGCGTGTTCGTGTCGGTGTCGGTGTGCTGTCTTGGGGTCATGCGATGCATCCAGCAAGGCAAGGAAGAAGGAAAGCTACGCTAAAGCACTTTTTACACTTTTTCCGAGAGATGAATGAGAGAGAGCAAGTGTCGCCGCATTTTTTCATGATGAGAAAAGGCCGCACTTTTTCACCTGCAAAGGGCCAGTACGCCAGTACTGCTGTACTCGTATATACGAGCGCACGAGAGTTCAGCAGAGCACCGAGGTGCCGAGCAGATACTCGTACGAGTAGAAGAGAGTGGCGAGAGAGAGAGAGAAAGAGAGAAAGACATTCGTACGTTCGTATCATATCATACATACAAAGGACGAAACACAGCTCGCTTCAACCGTGTGTGCCTTTAGGTGCAACAGCAGTAGTATTTGCGCATTTTTGCGTGCAAATTTTACCTACTGTACACGCTAACAGCTCGGACCTCTGGCTTGATTGATACCGTCGTGATGAGCGCCTGATCTCGCTCGTTCCTCTCATTCTTCAGTCTTTGAGACATACCGGTACCAGGTATCATCATAGATACTCAATGAGAACAATATTCATACTGGTCACCCTATATACATACCTAGTAAATAGGGCTTGCGGTACACACAAAAACCTATATATTTCCCTGTTTTTACTATTAATAACAATATTTGGCAAGGGCGCACAAAAAAAAAAGAAAACGACACCACACACTTGATATTTGGTCCTATTTACTATGGTTCCCCGTCAATAGGGGGGAAGCTCTTCGTACTGCTGTAGGTACCGATTCACACCCGGGTGATACTAATACCTGGCAGTAAGATAATACACCCCCTCGGACGAAATGCCTCACGTCTTATTTACGGAGAACCGTAATAAATACGACCAGATGTGGTGGGTGGTGGGAGAGCGACACCCCCCAAAACGATACTCGTCGTACGTAGCGACTCCGACTGTCCTAAACATATCTGTGAATGTGGTGGTACTTTCACACTGCTGTTTGAGCTGTTAGCGCTGCTTGTGCATCACACTGGATACCTACTCTGGAGCATGTATGCACGGTCGGGAGTCGGGACTAGTCTCCTTCCTTCCTCGTGTCGATCCTGTCTACCGACACAGCATGCACTACTACATTACGTACGCAGCACCAAAAACTAGAAAAATAGGAACTCCTTGCGAGATCGTCGAAGCCTAAAATGTACGTACGGTACTTCCGACCGCGGTATATGTAATCTCCGAAAACAAAGAAATCAGGACTTGGTGACTTGATATTTTTCTCCCTTTTTCCCCCCATCCCATTTATTTTTCTTCGCCCTTTTCTCTTTCTCCCTCCCTGGTCGTGACTGAGATCCGGGGTGACATAGTAGGCTTCCCCCCCCCCCCCCCCCCCCCCCCCCCCCACCCCCACCCCCCCCCCCTCATGAATGTCAATGGTCAAATGACTAAGGCAAGCAACACATGAGTACGCCACCCCTCCCCCCCTATACCTTCACATGAATACATCCTTCCCCCCACTCCGTCTCGAAAAGGATGCGTGGTCAATGGTCAATGGTCAAATGACTAAGGCAAGCAACAAATGAGTACGCCCGCAAGCATTGTCTGCCTTCCTGGTTGGTGAAAACCCAACGTGCTCCGTCTCGGCATTGTAAGGATGCGAGGGTCTATGATCATACGACTATGGCCGTGCACGACTGCTACGATACGCGCCTTGCATTTATATCGCTGGCGGGGGTTCCGCACTTTCTTCCCTCGTCGACTCGCGTCGAATTGTGCTTTACCCACGCTATGTTTGAACGAAACCTCCCAACGCAGACAAAAGTTGACGTCAGTTATTTTTTCCCTGCTGCTCGAGCTCTCCTGTTCATGCAACTTCGTATAGCGACAACTGCACTTTATCTTGTAACATGATACCAAACGAGGCTACCGTCCGTGACGTGTTTCTGTTTCTGTTTCTGTTTTTTTGCGCCTGGGACTCGTACTCCGCTGTTGAAATCTATCCAGACCGAGGCTTCTGTTGTGCTTGTGAGCGGCGACCGGGCGAGCGAGCACGACAGCTTCAACGGCGCTTGTAATGCCAAGATCGTAACGCCTCCGCCGAGCGATGGAGCCCACCAGTCCGGGGGTGGGTCAGTCGCCACAGGTGCGTGGGCAAAGTTGCATACCAAGGTAGTCGACGAAGGCACCGCAGCCCCCTACTTGTACTAGAGTTTGAGGCAACACAGGTTAATTGGATAAATTAATATTTGCGTTCTTCTCCTGCTGTGACCCTGGATTACTTTCCAGGGCAGTTGCGTACGATATCAGGACCTGGAGGTGTTTTTTTGTGGCGGGCGATCCGGAAAGAAGCCCTGAGTTCGTGGGATTCACGTCGAGAGCTGCTATGTTTTTTTTAAAATATAATGTGTATACCAGGTACCAGGTATACTGTACCGGGTATGATTCAGAGAGCTCCGCTATTAACTAGCAGAAATGCCTCCGTGGCCCGTAGCTTGAAACCGCCTGTCACGGTGTGAAACGCATCGTGCACCTAGGAGAAAAACCCGGCGCGCCGAACCCGTACGTAAATAGTTGCCATACACAGCGTGCGGGAAGGCACCACTTTCGGTCGGTGTATAGAGCAGAGTATAGAGCAATCGGAGTTCCCTGATGAGGAGGCGTTGCCGCGTTTTCGGCTGACGGGGTGCTGCTCACGTCCTCAGACGAGTAAGACGTGCCCCCCCCCCCCCCCCCCAGTTACGCGTACCCGGTGGAGTGGTGATAGGCATCGCAACGTAGACCACGATGCGGAGCCTCGCGTGGGGCCGCAAAACCCGCCTAACCGGTTGGGGGCCACGCAGCGAGGAAAGCAGTCTGCTCGGCAAGAGCAGTGTGCGGCAAGCGGGCGGGCGGGCGGGCGGGGTGGCGAGCTCCTTGTGTTGACGCGATAAGCGGTTTGGGGGAGGCATATTACATATTGAGGTGTACCCAGGTACCTGATATGATAGTTGCTGGTTTTCGCCGCTGGGAGGTATTTTTTGTCCTTAAGCTACTGCATGACAGGTAAAAACTGCATGGCCGATCACTGTATGACCGCCGGCGCCGCCGTAGCGATGCTGTCGTGCGGCGTAAACAATGCCATCATGCCTCACGTGCCCGCTCGAGCCTGGGAGCGGGCATGATGTCGAAAACCTTCGCGCAGCTGCACGCTCAAGTGACAATACTATATGTAACCATTTACTGTAGTAGCGATTCTTCGTCGGAAGGCACCGGTACGTATTCCTTACCTCGACGTGCTCTCTATTTTATTTTCCATTATTGTTTCGCCGATTTTTAGGTCTACTTGTAGTGATATTTCGTAGGAAGGCGGTACCTATATATATATATATGTACCTCCCTACGATTTCCCCTCCGTTCTCTCTTCTTTTTTTTTGGTTTTCCATTTTGTTTGGCATCATGTGACCGGGTGGGGTCACTCGTGCCCACATGTTTTTTTTTCGTCTCACGGGTTGCCGCCGCTTTAATTTCCTTCGCTCAGCAGGCGGACGCGGCGTCATGGCGGCTATGGTCGTCGGCGAGGGCGGAAAGGCGCTGCTGGCTCAGTTCCTGCCCAGACACAGCTCCCTGGCGATTTCCAACGTAACAAGGCAAGCAAGCTCAAACTTTGTTGTCCGTGCTCCCCCCCCCCCCCCCCCCCCCCCCCCCCTCTCCTCGCTGCTGCTTCGGGGAGTAGGGAATCCACTAGCAGAAGAGAACCCTCTCGTGCGCCGCGCTTCCAACTTGCGCTCATCGGTTGTGTGAACGTGTCTCTGTGCCTACCTCCCTGTCTGTCTGCCTTCCTGCCTAACTCTCTGTGTTGCCATCCTGCTGCTACACGTGCTCTCTGCCCAGGGCGTGGCCCTAGGTAGAACATATGGCTGAACGCGCGCCCCGCAGACTCATACCTAGCCTACGTAGCTATCGAGACAACGATTTTCGCCCCCCCCCCCCCCC
>MEHQ01000511.1:312988-332068 GCA_008828725.1 Saccharina japonica | reverse complement strand
CCCCCCCGCCCCTCCCCCATCCCGCCTCCCCTCCCGGCCCAGCCTCTTCTTGGCAAAACACCACGCTACGTATATAGCTGCAGTGGTCTTGTTAAACTTTACTGTACGCTCTGTCCTCTCGCCGCGCGAACGTTTTTTGTTTTTTGTTTGCTTCCCAGGGGTTTACACCGTGGGTTTATTCGACTTCGCCTCACGCATTCTCGAGGGAGCCAGAAGGGCGCGGGGGGCGGGGTGCAGTGCATGTCGGGCTCTAAAACTGCCGGTAGCGGGTTGGTCTTCCTCGGGAGAGCAGGCGTTGCGGCGTTGCAGGTATGATATACGTGTGCCTTGCAGAGATGTGGCGGCGTGTAGTGTGTGGGGGTAGGGGGAAGAAGGGGGGAAATGGGGGGGGGAGGGGGGGAGGGGGGATGAAGAGGGCAGAGGGGAGGGGGAGGGGTAGAGGGCAGAGGGCAGAAGGCAGAGGGCAGAGGGAGAAGGCAGAGGCAGAGGGCAGAGGCAGGGGCAGAGGGCTAGAGGGGCAGAGGCAGAGGGCAGAGGGCAGAGGCAGGAGGGAGAGGGCCAGAGGGCAGAGGGCAGAGGGCAGAGGGCAGAGGGCAGAGGGCAGAGGGCAGAGGGCAGAGGGCAGAGGGCAGGGAGCAGAGGGCAGAGGGCAGAGGGCAGAGGGCAGAGGGCAGAGGGCAGAGGGGAGAGGGGAGCAGAGGGCAAAGGGCAGAGGGCAGAGGGCAGGGAGCAGGGAGCGGAGAGCAAAGGGCAGAGGGCAGAGGGCAGGACAGGGCAGTGCTGAAGATGCTATTGATATGTTACATGCATTGCCCTCGGGTTCCGGCTGTTTCGGACGCGCGACACGTGGCTGAGAACGGTTTGCAAGAGGCGAGGTTCTGTTTTATTTTTCACACAGGGAGGCAGGCCCCTCTGACCTGGAAGGCGCTGTTTTTAATTATTGTCGGCGAAGCAAGCGCGGCCTCCAAAAAGGGCCGACGCGCTCATGTTTACGGCTGTGCTGCCGTCACGGTGGTTTCTCACTGAAGCAAGCACCACGCTTCTTCGTCGAGTAGGCCTACCTAATATAGGAGCGGACTTTTATTTTTAACCCTTTCGCCGCTGCAAAACTTATCCCACTTTTGTTATTCCGAATATGTTGTGTCCCTGAAATGTGGGTGTATAGCAGCCGTAAAAGGTGATACTAACTTGGAGGGTGATACAAATTCGAGGGTGATGACTTCGACTTCGAGGGTGATAACTTCGAGGGTGTTAACTTCTATTGTTTTGTCTGCCATTCCGCTCGTCGCACGAAACGATCTACACATAAAAAATAAAAAAATAAAACATTAAAACAAAAAAAACGGCAGGCGGTGCGAGTGGACCCCTGGGACAGCCTGGGCTCGCTCAGCCACTCTCTCGGAGACGCCGGACCAGTCGTCGCCGTCGCCTGTCACCCGACACGCCCCATAGTCGCGGCCTGCCTATCGGACGGCACCATCAGGCTTTTCAGGGATCTACCAGGGCGCTGGTGGCAGCGCGGCACAGCAGCAGCGGACGGCGGCGGCGGCCGGTGGCAGCGGAGCGGGGTGGCGGGGTGGGCGGAAACGGCGACTCTTCTTGGAGGATACTGGGCAGGGATCAGACTTTGGCTAGTGTACACCGGGGGGGGGTCGCCACCGCCGTCCCCTCCGAGGGGTCGGGGGTCGTCGAGCAAGTCGGGCAAGGAGGAGAAGTGAGGGTTGGTTGTTTGTTGTTTCTCTCCGTCGGGGGCGGGGGGGGAGGGGTCAATTGCTGCTTTTTTGTTTCGTGTTGTGTCGTCTGTTGCGGTGGCGTTGTTGTTGCTGTTGCTGGGGAACCTTCCTGTGGCGAGTGTCCGCTTTTCTCCTATGTATATACATATCATATTTATACGATGGTCACGTTTCTCGTTCGAGCATGGGGTCGATTTTTTCTTCGTTGTTTTTGCCATTAAAAAAAAAGGGTTGTATCGTTTTTGTCTTTTTTTTTTAATTCACGAACTTTCAGGACGCTTTTTATTATACGAGTATGGTGACACAAATATATATATATATATATTTACGACGGTATCGTCGTAGCCGGCCATGTTTCTTTTGCCGCTGTCGGTGTTGTGTGGACGGTCCGGTAGCATAGCACCCTCCGGCGTTCATGCTGATCTGGTCTGTATGCTGCTTGCGTTTCGACCACGCCTTTGTTCTACTTCCTGTTCTCGCCCATCTGCTCTCGTTAACTTTTCTCCGTCTCTCGTCGTCTTCCCCGCGCGGGGCGTCGTGGTGTGCCGGTCCCAGAATTCCCCTCAAGCCGCGCCTGGAAGGGAGGCTTTCGCGTATCGCGACTCTTTCCGCGCAAGGCACGCCTTGGGGGGCTCCCGCACCGGAGGTGCTCGTCGGGGGTTTCCGATCGGTGGCGTTTCACCCTGCACGGTGAGGAGGGATGATATAATAGCGTATGGGGTTGCTACCGTTTGTACTAATGGCTACCATGCAAGCTGGGTATGGCGTAGAGGGGGGAGAAGAGAGGGGGAGGGGGGGTACTCATGTCATGCATCGTATATATGACCATAGACCTTCGTATCCCTACAATGTCGGGGCTGAGCACGTCTCGTTTTCATCGAGGGGTGGGGGTCGCTTTCACCGTCTGTCCGGGTGCTTGAAATATTTGACGCTGTAATAGAAAACTAATAAATAAAATAAAAATGGTTCATCGATGGGCACGATTGGCATCGACCCGCTTAAATACTATATAGTATGATATGACATCCCACTTATTGTGTGCAGAATGACAACAACAACAACAACAACAACAACAACAAGAAAATGTCCCGAGCTAGCTTCCGCCGCATTTCTTTCTTCTTCCTTTTTTACGCATGTGCCGTCGTTTCGTGTGCCTGCACGTTAAACGGGTGGTAACTCGACGGCGACTGACTCTCCTTATGCTGTCCTACCTTTTACCAGGGAATGGCTGTGCGCGTGTTCCGCGCCGGGTCTGGTGGGAGTCTGGAACTTGGAAGGCGTTATCGCGGGGAAATCGCGGATGTCAATCGCGGGGCGCAACTCAGTGGACGGCGACGGTGGCGAGAGTTCTGGCCCGGGGTAAGTTTTTTTTAAGAACTGTCGCTGCATAATTCATCGAACGGGAGGTCTCTCTCTCTCTCTCCTTGAGGCAGGACGTTTCTTGTTTGTGTCGGTTCACGCGCCGGCGGCTGCTGACTCGGCGCTACAGCCGCAGAACCGTCGGGCTCTTCGTCTTTTCGTCCGCCGGAACTTCTAAAACGCCACGCAACACAGGAATAGTCGAAGTGCGCAGTCGCACGAGCGGTAGAGGCGCGGGGAGTCGTCGATATAAATAGTAATTCCCGGCGCCTCAGCGAAATCTTGAGAACAAGCCCACAAGTGTTCTCAGCACGAAGCGATAATCTCGACGACATTAGCTACCCTGCCGGTAAACATGATATTCGGGGAAATGTTTTACCAGCTATCCTTTCCTATGGCCCCCTTACCCCCGTCTTCCCCCTTCCCCCCCCCCCCCCCCCCCCCCCCCCCCCCCCCCCCCCCCCCCCCCCCCCCCCCCCCCCCCCTCCCCCCTACTCCCCTTTCCCGCCTCCTCTATCCCATTTTTCATGTCTCGTGTCTCTCCCGTCAAGATCGCAAGGGTCGCTCGGACTGGTGCGACCATTTGCCGCCCGCGTTATATCGCCCACTGACGGCGATGCGGGGTCGTCGGATGCTAACGGTGCCGACACGGGGAACGCCTCCGCGGTTGCAGGGGGGGGTGCGTCCCTCTCCCCCCCTTTAGACCGGACTGTGAGTACGGCGGTATGGTAGCGCTCGCTATTCGTGTAGACTGTTACGTCCAGGGAACGTTTTTTTCTGTTGGTGTGGGTAATGTTGTTGATGGTGTTGGTGTTGGTGTTGGCGTGGTTGTTGCCGTTCTTTTGTCGTTGCTGTTGTTCGTGTTGTGGTTGCTGGTGTTGTTGTTGTCGTTTCTGTTGTCTTTGCTGTGCTTCTTGTTGGCGTTGCTGTTGTCGTTGTTGCAACAACTGAATATGCCGCCGCGCCTTCCTGCCACTGGCAGCAGTCGGGTGCAGTGCGAGTATACGGCGTGCATATGCTCTGCTCCGCCGTATCAGCGTTGCTTACGTATAGGTTCGCACTTGCTACCGGTGCGCCCCGCCAGAACCACCGACAGCACCGCCGTGTGCATGACGGCTAAAACTAACCATGACGCCCCTTGTCCCGTTTTACGCCACCACGCCCATCGGATGTGGGAAGAAACGAATCGTTTTGGTCGGGAGACCGCGTGTGGATGGTGGCGGTTCGGACAGGTCGCCGAGATCTCCGACGCTTTTGCACCGATTGTGTTTCTAGTCTCTTTTTCCAGCCTACAAGGCAGTACTTCGATATCTACGTCATCATACGGCACCCTCCTACCTGTAGTAGTAGGTAGTAGTAGTAGTAGTAGTGAACACTACTACTACTACTACTACTACTACCACTACCATTAGCAGCCCTTGGGAGTAGTGCGCGTCCATTGTATTCTTGGTGGTGCTATAGATGTCGAGCGTGGGAAAAATGGCTTTTACTGTTCGTCTAGGTTATCCATACGTATGACCACAGGGCCCCTTTTTAGCTACCGAAAAATGTATCCCACTCTTATTCCCAAGTACATTATTAGTTTATCCCCCAAAATAAGTTTGTTTGTTTTTGTAGAGGTCTAAGACCGGGCGAAAGAAGGAAGGCACCAATGGTCGACGCTATATAGCTACGCGTATATAAGCTGCTTGCTGCAGTGAAAAGTGAAAAGACGCTAAAGTATCTTCAATCACCGCCCTCATCTTGAAAAAAACGGGCGAAGAGAAGATACCATGATCGACGCTACGTAGCTATAATCTGCTTGCTGCAGTGACGAGACGCTGAAATGTCCCACAACCACCACCACCACAATCACCATCATGGAATGGTGCTATTGGAATCGTGGGCGACAGGTGTTGTCGCCCCCTGCACCGCACAGCCCATGTACGAGTGCAGAGTCCGCGGCCCCAGCCCCAGCCCCAGCCCGTCGTCGCTGGCGCTGGCGAGGGTGTGTTGGCGACAGAACCCGAACGAGGAAGAAATCCAGATCCTTGTCTAGGAACCACCGTCCCAGTACGAGGGAGTTGGATAAGCAGAACGTCGAAAATGACGACCACGAGAATGCAGAACAGGACCAGGTGGAGAAAAACGAAAAAACGAAAAACAAAACACACGCACGCACCTCAGGTACTATTGGTCTGTGCCTGGTATTTTCTATTATGCCTGGTGTTGTGTGTTATATACATGCCCGGTTGCGGTTGAGTTTATACATAATTCATCTATATATACATAATATATACCTGGTACATATGATACATACGGGAGGGTTTACGGGGATCTTTTTCATCGGCTGTTCGCGTTTTTTTTTTTTGTCATTTTTGTGATCACATCCTTGGTGTTGATTCATTGCCACAGACGTGCGTGCGTGCGTGTGTGCGAGCGAGCGGTGGCGTGTTTGTTTGTTTGTTCGTTTGTTGTTGTTTGTAGCTTGTTGCATGTTTGTGTTCATCTCTGGTTTCTCCTTCTTCTTCTTCCTCTTCTTCGCTTCTTCGCTTCTTTTTTTTTTGTCTCCGAACACGCGTCTCATACGTATACACGGGGGGAAACGAAAAAAAAAACAGGCTGTGGTGACCTGCGCGTTCCTCGCCTCAGAGCCTGTCGTCATGGTGGGCCTGTCGGCCGGGGGGGCGGTGGCCACATCAGGAAGGGCTAGCGTGCAAGGGTAAGGGGTAAAAGGGGTGGCCTTCTCGATGTACACCAGCGATTGTCCGCATTTCTCGTGCCCGCCGTTTTCTTTGATGCTTTTACACACGTTGGACAGACCACGATCTACCTAGATCATCTACAGATAGATCATTTAGGTCATAGTCTGCCGTTATGATATGTTGTGCAGGATCTATGTAGTTACAGATCCAACCCAGGAAACGCGTCCTACTGTAGATCATGCAGATTGTACGGCTTCCACCCCGGCAACATGAGCTAGATCATACAGATCATACAGATCGTACAGATCAGGGGTCTATCTAGACCAAGAAAGTAGGAATCGATGATCTGTCCGAGGTGTGTGTGTGCTATTATTAAATAGGACGCAGTTCAGTCTCTCGGTTCTTGCCGTATATACCCCCCTCACCCCCTTTCTGGGCTCTTGAATGTGTTTTAGTGTTTTGTTGAGCTGTCGACGCTGCTCTTGTACTTGGTATATATTTTATGTCGCCCACGCTGTACGAAGCAGTCCGTTCCTTGTCTGTGCGGAAACCGGCTTGCTGTCTGCTGCTGTGTGCTTGTGTGCTGTGTACCCGCGAAAAAAGTGAGTTGCTGCTTTTTACGAGGTTATTCCCGGTGTCGCATGCTAACGACAACAATGAAACACCCTTGGCTTCGCCTTGTCACCGCGCCCCCCGCCCGCTCTCTCTCTCTCCCCCTCTTCGTCTATCTCTCTCCCTTTCGTTGCCTCTCTCTCCCCCTATGTGCCCCTCTCTCTCTCGCTCTCTTTGCCTCTCTCCCTCCCCCTCTTGGCCTCTCCCTCTCCCTGTCGGTTTCTCTCTCGCAGCCTCCAGCCTGCAATCAGCGCCGGCCCGACTCCTCCGAGCAGCCGCCTCGTGCTGCTGAGCCTCCTCGACGCCACCCTCCCCGTCCTCTACTCCGTCATCGCCCCGCACACCATCGCGGGGCTGTGCGTAGAACCGCTCAGCGGCAGAGTTTTCGCGACAAGGTCCGTCGGCGTGGCCGGCCCGGCGGCTGACACAACCGCCGCCGCCGCCACCGCCGCTGCCGGGGGTAGTGGAGGGGGCACCCGCGCCGCTTGGCCGCTAGGTAGAGGGGCTGGTTCGCCCGCATCGGGAGGGAGTGATGGTGCAGGCGCCGCCGTCGCCGCCGCTTCGTCGTATGGGTTTGGAGGGTGGACGGGGGCGGCCTCTTTTGTTTGAAAAAAAGAAATATAAATTGTTTTTAAAAAAAAAAAAAAAGGGGCGGCGGGGGGGGGGGGGGGGGGTGGGGGGGGGGGGGGGGGGGGGGGGGCGGGGGGGGGGGGGGATGGAGGCGAGGGCGGCGGGGGGGGGGGGGGGGGGTGGGGGGGGGGGGGGGGGGGGGGGGGGGGGGGGGGGGGGGGGGGGGGGGGGGGTGGGGATGGAGGCGAGGGCGGCGGTGGTGGTGGTGGTGGTGTTGGTGGTGGCGGCAGTGACGGGGGAGTGGTGAGCGTGTTGGCCCTGGCTAGCGGGAGCTTTCTGGACCGTGGTCCTTTGAGGTGAGACGTCGCGCCAGAGACCTCACTCACACTGTGACTTTTTGTTGTTGTTGTTGTTGTTGTTGGGAAACATATAGACTATATTTATTTAACAAAAACCTTTGTACCGTATATAGCAAGGTTTTCGATTCGTTTGGGCTTGTTTTCTTTTCGTTGTTGTTGGAAAATACCTTCGTACGATACATACATAGCAAAAGGTTTTCGAGGCGTAATCGGCTTTTTTTCTTTTTTTGTTGTTGGTGTTAGAAATACTACAGTAGTATCCTTGTACGCTGCCAACGAGCATTCAACAGTCAGTATTGGATTGGACGAAGCCTCCTGCCTCGGTCGGTGGTCCTAATGTACCTTCGTATTATATAGCAAGGTTTTCGAGGCATTTCGGCTTGTTTTTTTTCCCCGCCGCTTGCTGCCGGGGGGGAGACAGACCCCTCTACCGTACTGCCCCCCCCCCCCCGGCACAAGTTCTCCTCCCTGACCCGTTCGCGCTTGGTGCAAGCAATGTCTGCCTGGTCGGTGAAAACCCGACATGCTCCGTCCCGGCATTGTAGGGATGCGAGGGTCTATGGTCATACGACTACGGCTATGCATGAAAATGAAGTACACCCCCCCCCTCCTCTTCCGATCTCCTGACCCCCACTCCCCGGTCTTCTTTGCAGGGTGCTGAACACTACAATGGAAGTGCCGCCGACGGTTTTCTTGGAAGGCGTTCTTGGGGGGGCGATATCGCGGGATAACGGGCGGGGACAGAAGCTGCAGCAGGAGCAGCAACCTTTGATTTCGCTGCCGCTTCAGGTGGGTCGGGTCGGGTCGGGTCGGGTTGGTTCGGGTCGGTCCCCCCCTTGCCTGCTGAAGGGTGATGCCGCTCCCTTCTCTTTTTTTTTTTTTCAATCTTTGGTTGGTTGGTTGGTTGGTTGGTTGGTTGTGTGTGTGTGTTTGTTTGTTTGTTTGTTTGTTTGTATGTTTGTTTTGTTTGTTTGTTTGTTTGTTTGTTTTGTTTGTTTGTTTGTCTGTCTGTTTTTTTCTTGCTCTCTGAGTTGCGACGTTTCCAAGCACGGCACAACGCCGCCGCCAGTTCGAAGCTTTTACTTTATTTTTTTGATCCTTTAGAACTGCAATCCTTTTTTTGTGTACAAATTACTTGAAATTAGAGTCAGATGTATGTCTCTGTGCGGTGCAGCACTAAAGAAGGTTACGTATATAAACAGTGGAGCGCGGCTCTTTCTTTGTTTTTGCGCCGTGTGTAGCTTTACGACAAACAGACGGACAGACAGCGTTCGCTTGCATTTGCCATTTTTTTTCTCACTTGGATTACGCCTGTTTTTTTCGCGAGACGAAGTGGTGAACCCACCCGCAGACATTTTTGGTGACAGCCACGCTGCTTATATACTATAGAGGCAAAACTGTTTTTACTTTTTTCTTGTGTGTGTGTGGTGTGTGTGTGTGTGTGTTTTTTTTTTTTGTGTATTTTTGCATGTGCTTAGCCGCCCAGTGCGTTGTGGTGATCGTTGTCGCCTCACCCTATAGTTTCCCCCTACCCGATTCAGGTCTACTTCCTGCGAAGCATGGCCGTTCTAATTCAGGCCGGCCCTGGGGGTGGAGTGGATGTTCCAGCAGTGAAGGCCGTTCTTCATGCTCAGACGCTGGAAAGGTGATGAAACCCCCGACCCCACCCCCCCGTCCCTCCCAGGGGCAGACCAAATAGTTAATGAATTTATGAAGTACGGGGGAGAAGGAATGCTTACCATGATGGTTAAGTTGTATAACTGGATATGGAAAAACGAGTACGCACCTAAGAGATGGAGAGAAGGAGTAGTAGTAAACTTGTTTAAGAAAGGAGGCAAGGCTGACCCGGGTAACTATAGGGGAATAACGCTACTAAGCACTGTAGGTAAAACGTTCTGTAAGATTTTGAACGATAGAATGGGAACAATGATGGAGAAGGAAGAAAAGATTAGCGAAGGGCAAGCAGGATTTAGGCCAAACCGTAGCTGCGTCGATCATGTGTACACATTAGGTAAGATAATCCAAGGCAGGAAAGACGCGGGGCTAACAACGTACTGTTTCTTTTTAGATGTACAGAAGGCCTACGATACAGTATGGAGAAATGGGCTGTGGAAAAAGTTGTGGGAAATAGGGATAAGAGGAAAGATGTGGAGAATGATGAAGAAGATGACGGAATGTGCGAGAAGTGCTGTGATGTTGGACGGGGAAATATCGAAGTACGTTGATATCCTACAGGGAGTTGCCCAGGGATGTACGCTATCACCTAACCTATTCAAGGTATACATTAATGACATGATAGTAGCAGTAGAAGCAGCATCGCAGGGAGTCACGGTGGGGGAAGATACGGTGTCGGGATTGATGTTTGCTGATGATTTCGTTTGCATATCAGAAACACCCGAAGGACTGCAGAAACAAATAGAGAAGGCAATCGAGTACACCAGGAAGTGGAGAGTGACGGCGAACGTAAAAAAGTGCGCAGTAGTTGTATGTAACGAAGATAAGGAGAGTCCGGTAACTTGTAAGTGGAAGTGGGGAGAAGATGAATTACCGATCGTAGACCAGTATACGTACCTTGGCGTAGAAATCTCAAAAGATTGCTCTTGGGATGCACACATAAATAAAATAATAGGCAAGGGTAAGGCACACGTAGGCAAGATGGAAGCAGTCCTAACAGACTCGCACCTTGACACTAGAATTAAGAGATGTATACTGATGAATGTGATTGTACCAAAGCTAGAATATGCAGGAGAAGTATGGGAAGGGAACGCGAAGCTCGTAAAACAGCTGGAAACAGTACAGATGACAGCAGCTAAAAAAGTACTAGGATGCTCAAGTACGACGAGTAATACAGTATTGAGAGCAGAACTGGGAATGTACCCACTTAAGACAAATAGAGACGTGCGTAAGTTGAAATGGCAATATAAAGTAAAGAACATGCCAAATAAGAGGTTGCCAGCCATAGCCGATAAAGCTGTATGGGAGAAAGTAACCAAAGGGCGAGCTGGAATAAGGTGGGATAGCGTAGTCGAGAAAGTATGGAAGGAAATAGGAAACCAAAAAGAGACGCTGGCCATAGAGAAATTTAGCGGATACAAGACAGAAGTGAAAGAAAGGATAGAAAGAAGGGAAAGGCTAGCACTGAGAAAGAAGGTGGAAGGGGAAGAACACTTAGAGATGTACGGGGGGTTGAGAGAAGGAATAGGAATGAAAAGGTATCTGCACGGCCCAATGGACTTCGCGAAAAAGCTGAAACTGCGATTTCGTGTAGGGGACCTGGACCTGCCAGAAAGAAGAAGGAGGTATACCAGTAGCCGGGAGGAGGAGGAAGTAGATGCACAGATGTGCCCATGTGGCAAAGCCATAGAGAGTAGAGTTCACATAGTGGGAGAATGTGAAAGGTACAAGGAGGAAAGGGATGTGCTAGAGGAGGAGATGAGGAAAATAGACGAGTGTGACATGGAGCAGTTTGGTACACTAAATAGTAGCGAGAAAACGATCGCTATCTTAGGAGATAGATGGTGGCCACAGGCGGCGAAGCAGGAAGGGGATAAGATTAGCAAAAGGTTTCTCTGTAATATATGGAAACAACGTAATGAGCGCCCAAAAATGTTGGAGGTGTCTCTAATTAGGAGTAGAGAACAGGTGCTCCGTCTCGAAAGGGATGCGTGGTCAATGGTCAAATCTAAGGCAAGCAACAAATGAGTACGCCCCCCCCCCCCCCCCGCTCGTCATATAAATATATGATATATTTATAGGTTGGTTGGCGTCGGTGTGGCAACGACGCTGTAAAACACGCACTCGCTGCGTGGAGCTAGACAACCAGGGTGCCGTTTTTTTTGTCATTTTTTTTGGCGCGTCACCAAAGCTGGCGGTCGAGTAGATCACTTTGTGCGGGGTGGAGAATCTTTGTTCCGCACAAGGGGAATGGTCGTATCACGTGTGTTAATATGGTAAGCGTCCGCAGGCAGTTACAATAGTAAAACCATTGCTGTCTCCGGAAGTAGCCACACCAGAAATTAAATTAACTCATTTAAGCTGTCGTCCATATGCAAGTCCGCCTCAGAGGCGCTTTTCTTAGCAGGATCACTCTCACCCCCATCGACTCGTCCAAATACTCGGCTTTGCGTCGCTGGTGCAAGCAATGTCTCCTGGTTGGTGAAACCCAGCGCGCTCCGTCCCGGCATTGTAGGATGGCGAGGGTCTATGGTCATATGACTACGGCCGTGCACAACATGAGTACACCCCCCCCCCCCCTCGCTCCCCTGGTTGGTGAAAACCCAACGCCTCCTTCCGATTGTAGGGATGCGAGGGTCTATGGTCATATGACTACGGCGTGCACAACATGGTACACCCCCCCCCGCTCCGTCCCGGCATTGTAGGGATGCGAGGTCTATGGTCATACACTTACGGTCATGCATGAAATGAGGTATAAAAAAAACCCCCTCCCCCGCATCTGGCCGACGGTGAAAAAACAAAAGGAAATCAGTAAATGAGTACGCCCCCCCCTCCCCCGCATCCCCGCACCCGCATCCCCGCCCCCGCATCCCCGCCCCCGCGCGCTCGATATCTCGAGTGAAAACCCATCGAAACTTATTTATGGCGCGGGCAGCAGGCAGTTTGTCACCCCGCGACACTATTGTTTCACCCATTGCAGAGGATCGCAAAATGCCTGGAGTCAGGCGCATCTCGTGGGCTGGAAAAAGTGGGTTCCGAGAGGTGGACGATACCCACTGACCCCCTGTCCTTCACACATGTATGTCCCCGTTCGCGTTGTGCTTCAAAAAAACGCCTCCCCGACACGGCGCACGCCACAGCCCATGTGTGTGTGGCAACCTCCACGCCGCCCCACGAAGAGTGGTCTCGGTCCAGTCTCTGCCCGCATCACCCCGCTTTGGGCAACAGCCGTCCCCAAAGCATTCCAAGGGTAAGCTAATTTCCCGAAGAAATGAGAGAGGACAGATGGCCGCAACCGCCACACAGCACAAGCAACAACGGTAGTCCCACAGCAATCGGACTATACGTATACCTATACATGTGACTCGGTTCGACTCAGCTCGACTACGTACGTGTTCCCACAGCAGTATAGAGTCGGGCGACGACGCTAGAGTACGACTCGATTCCACCTCCACTCACCGTTCTGGCCGTGCTGAAGAATCGCGTGTTTCCTCGAGATGGACGGGTGTTCCAGCAGAACATCCACGACTCCCTGCTGCCTGCCTGAGAGCGGCGCGGTTTTCAACGGGGTTGGAGGCGTTTCACGATTATACACAAGCAGGGAAGTACGTGCGTGTGACCTGCGTGCTGCGCTCTTAACGCTCTGCTTCACGTGCAGTAGTAGCAACACGTCGTACTTGGTGGCGTGCGAGAGCAGATGTGCCCGGAGGCGGCGATTGTCGGCGTCGTCAATAACAACCTTTCGTATATATGAGCTTCCACACTAAACCTACAAGTAGTACATTCTGTCCGGGCGGCCGTCTAGTCTTATCGCAGGTCTAAAACGTCCACAACCTGCCGTCTCCTGCAAGTCTCCTGACGTAACATACCAGGTACCCTGGTATGCATTTTTTTTGCGGTTTGCGGGAGTCTCAAGACAATCAGTGGTGCGGTCGTTTCGGGCACGTCTCGCTCCTTTCTGCCTCTCGTGTCCCAGGCACGAACCACCGAGCCTAAAAGTACTGCTGCACCCCTCTCTGGTTCACGCGATGGATACGTATGGATATCATACCCTTATGATATGATATGTACAATCCACCGTTATTTGCCATTGATTTGGTGACGTGCGGTATAGAGCCAACATACGGTAGATCACTCCGACAACACGCCGCACCACGGCACGGACAAAATGGACCACTGGGCGGTTCGTTCAGCGTAAACCCCAACCAGAGAGAGTGCACAGTAAAAGTGACACGCCACACGCCACGTCGAAACCTGTCCTTAGGGCTTACAGGGAAGAGCGCTTGCATCAGAGGGGAACTGATAATCACGACTACGTAGGCGAGATTTAATCGGGAACTGATAATCACGACTACGTAAACATGATTTAAATCACGACTACGGGGACGTTTACGAGCCTGATAATCACGACTACGTAGGCATGATTTAAATCACGACTACGGGGACGTTTACGAGCCATCCCCGGGTTTTAGGCCTTGCGTTTCGCATTTTCCCGTTGCAGCCGTCCTCTTCAGCACACCAACCAAATCCCACAGACCAGCGTGCAACAACAGCTGCGCCCTGCAGCAGCGTCTTTCTTGGGGAATATACCCTAAACTCTAGGCAATTATCACGTAAAGTCCCGTCGCTGTAATTCTCACAGCCCAAAATACCGGCAACTAACAAGAACCCTAACCCTATCCCCAACCCTGACCCTATCTTCACCCCGATATTCAAGGCCTGAAACCCGGGGATGGCTCGTAAACGTCCCCGTAGTCGTGATTTAAATCATGCCTACGTAGTCGTGATTATCAGTTCCCGCATCGAGCACTGACTGCGCGCAGCCCACGACGGTGCGCACGGCACACAGCACGGCTCCGACACCACCTTTATATACCCTGCACAATCAGCAGTCAGGCCGAACTCGTACGAGGCGTCGATAGGGGGGCGTGATCGAGTGATCGCGTCCTGCGGGCGACGGGGAGGCATCAACAACATGCTCAAGACGTTTGGGTGTGTACGTATCTCCAAGGTAAGCAAGCCTTCCTGATGTGAGGCATATTTTCTGTCGCACCAACAGCAGCGGTCAGGATATGATTTATCATTCGTGCTACAGCAGTACACACTGCATGGCACACTGCTGGCTGTATAGCTTGGACTCACCGAGAAGGATGTGTGTTCGGTTGTCCAGCGAGATGCTGCCGACCTCGATCCCGCCCTTCAGCACCGTCAACGACAGCCCGGAAGCGTCGGGCGCCGTCGCCAACCCCCAGCTCGGAGGCTTGTATACACCCCCACCCCCGCCCCCGACCGCTGCCGCCGCCGCTTTGCTTCCTCTGCCGCCATCCCGTCCACTGGCCACCTTGGGTGGAGGCGGTGGGAGGGACACGCCTCCTTCCCCCGCAGCAAGCTTCGGGTGCTGCTTCTCCTCTGTTTCGAGTGCGCTATCGGACGTTGTGACGGAAGGTGACTGCTGTGGTGTTGTTGATGTTCTGTCTGGCGGTTCGGAGACACCAGTGCTGCTTTTTTTCGCCTGCTTCCCAGCGATAATAACCGGCACCGGCACCGGAAAATCCGGTGGGCGTGGAGCATCCATGTCCTTGGAGCCTTTACCCTTGTCCTGTCTTGCTTGGAGCGTTGTAACCACGCAGCAGCTGTACCTAGAGAGGGCTGTGAAGTGAAGCTCTCGCTACGAGAGACCTACTCAAAGGAGTTCCCTTGCAGGAAAAGGGCCTTACCTTCTCGGGGAGGCGAAGAGGGCCGACAGACCCAGAACAACTAGAAAGGCCAGCCAGCATCAGCAGAGATAACGCTGTGCCATGCTGTCGCTACGGCCGGTTGGCACCTTGGCGGTAGAGGTCCACGGACAGCAGCCCCCATTGCCCCTTCCGCACCCGGTGAGTCCGTGTGTTTGAATGAAGCCTGTATGCTCTGGGACCTTGACTATCCCCTACCTCTCTCGCTTGAGATTCTTCTTCTGTAGGAGGACTACTTTGGTCGGCGGAAGGACCCTACGAGTAGGTCGACTTGAGTGCGACGAGCTCTACCTTGTGAAGCCAGTCCGGGGTAGACGTTGCTCGGTATCTGGTGTCGAAGCGAGCGTGTTCGTGTCGGTGTCGGTGTGCTGTCTTGGGGTCATGCGATGCATCCAGCAAGGCAAGGAAGAAGGAAAGCTACGCTAAAGCACTTTTTACACTTTTTCCGAGAGATGAATGAGAGAGAGCAAGTGTCGCCGCATTTTTTCATGATGAGAAAAGGCCGCACTTTTTCACCTGCAAAGGGCCAGTACGCCAGTACTGCTGTACTCTTATATACGAGCGCACGAGAGTTCAGCAGAGCACCGAGGTGCCGAGCAGATACTCGTACGAGTAGAAGAGAGTGGCGAGAGAGAGAGAGAAAGAGAGAAAGACATTCGTACGTTCGTATCATATCATACATACAAAGGACGAAACACAGCTCGCTTCAACCGTGTGTGCCTTTAGGTGCAACAGCAGTAGTATTTGCGCATTTTTGCGTGCACATTTTACCTACTGTACACGCCAACAGCTCGGACCTCTGGCTTGATTGATACCGTCGTGATGAGCGCCTGATCTCGCTCGTTCCTCTCATTCTTCAGTCTTTGAGACATACCGGTACCAGGTATCATCATAGATACTCAATGAGAACAATATTCATACTGGTCACCCTATATACATACCTAGTAAATAGGGCTTGCGGTACACACAAAAACCTATATATTTCCCTGTTTTTACTATTAATAACAATATTTGGCAAGGGCGCACAAAAAAAAAAGAAAACGACACCACACACTTGATATTTGGTCCTATTTACTATGGTTCCCCGTCAATAGGGGGGAAGCTCTTCGTACTGCTGTAGGTACCGATTCACACCCGGGTGATACTAATACCTGGTAGTAAGATCATACACCCCCTCGGACGAAATGCCTGACGTCTTATTTATGGAGAACCGTAATAAATAGGACCAGATGTGGTGGGTGGTGGGAGAGCGACACCCCCCAAAACGATACTCGTCGTACGTAGCGACTCCGACTGTCCTAAACATATCTGTGAATGTGGTGGTACTTTCACACTGCTGTTTGAGCTGTTAGCGCTGCTTGTGCATCACACTGGATACCTACTCTGGAGCATGTATGCACGGTCGGGAGTCGGGACTAGTCTCCTTCCTTCCTCGTGTCGATCCTGTCTACCGACACAGCATGCACTACTACATTACGTACGCAGCACCAAAAACTAGAAAAATAGGAACTCCTTGCGAGATCGTCGAAGCCTAACATGTACGTACGGTACTTCCGACCGCGGTATATATAATCTCCGAAAACAAAGAAATCAGGACTTGGTGACTTGATATTTTTCTCCCTTTTTCCCCCCATCCCATTTATTTTTCTTCGCCCTTTTCTCTTTCTCCCTCCCTGGTCGTGACTGAGATCCGGGGTGACATAGTAGGCTTCCCCCCCCCCCCCCCCCCCCCCCCCCCCCCCCACCCCCACCCCCCCCCTCATGAATGTCAATGGTCAAATGACTAAGGCAAGCAACACATGAGTACGCCACCCCTCCCCCCCTATACCTTCACATGAATACATCCTTCCCCCCACTCCGTCTCGAAAAGGATGCGTGGTCAATGGTCAATGGTCAAATGACTAAGGCAAGCAACAAATGAGTACGCCCGCAAGCATTGTCTGCCTTCCTGGTTGGTGAAAACCCAACGTGCTCCGTCTCGGCATTGTAGGGATGCGAGGGTCTATGATCATACGACTATGGCCGTGCACGACTGCTACGATACGCGCCTTGCATTTATATCGCTGGCGGGGGTTCCGCACTTTCTTCCCTCGTCGACTCGCGTCGAATTGTGCTTTACCCACGCTATGTTTGAACGAAACCTCCCAACGCAGACAAAAGTTGACGTCAGTTATTTTTTCCCTGCTGCTCGAGCTCTCCTGTTCATGCAACTTCGTATAGCGACAACTGCACTTTATCTTGTAACATGATACCAAACGAGGCTACCGTCCGTGACGTGTTTCTGTTTCTGTTTCTGTTTTTTTGCGCCTGGGACTCGTACTCCGCTGTTGAAATCTATCCAGACCGAGGCTTCTGTTGTGCTTGTGAGCGGCGACCGGGCGAGCGAGCACGACAGCTTCAACGGCGCTTGTAATGCCAAGATCGTAACGCCTCCGCCGAGCGATGGAGCCCACCAGTCCGGGGGTGGGTCAGTCGCCACAGGTGCGTGGGCAAAGTTGCATACCAAGGTAGTCGACGAAGGCACCGCAGCCCCCTACTTGTACTAGAGTTTGAGGCAACACAGGTTAATTGGATAAATTAATATTTGCGTTCTTCTCCTGCTGTGACCCTGGATTACTTTCCAGGGCAGTTGCGTACGATATCAGGACCTGGAGGTGTTTTTTTGTGGCGGGCGATCCGGAAAGAAGCCCCGAGTTCGTGGGATTCACGTCGAGAGCTGCTATGTTTTTTTTTAAATATAATGTGTATACCAGGTACCAGGTATACTGTACCGGGTATGATTCAGAGAGCTCCGCTATTAACTAGCAGAAATGCCTCCGTGGCCCGCAGCTTGAAACCGCCTGTCACGGTGTGAAACGCATCGTGCACCTAGGAGAAAAACCCGGCGCGCCGAACCCGTACGTAAATAGTTGCCATACACAGCGTGCGGGAAGGCACCACTTTCGGTCGGTGTATAGAGCAGAGTATAGAGCAATCGGAGTTCCCTGATGAGGAGGCGTTGCCGCGTTTTCGGCTGACGGGGTGCTGCTCACGTCCTCAGACGAGTAAGACGTGCCCCCCCCCCCCCCCCCCCCCCCCCCCCTCCTTCTGTTTCCGGTGGCCCCCCCCCCCCCCCCCCAGTTACGCGTACCCGGTGGAGTGGTGATAGGCATCGCAACGTAGACCACGATGCGGAGCCTCGCGTGGGGCCGCAAAACCCGCCTAACCGGTTGGGGGCCACGCAGCGAGGAAAGCAGTCTGCTCGGCAAGAGCAGTGTGCGGCAAGCGGGCGGGCGGGCGGGCGGGGTGGCGAGCTCCTTGTGTTGACGCGATAAGCGGTTTGGGGGAGGCATATTACATATTGAGGTGTACCCAGGTACCTGATATGATAGTTGCTGGTTTTCGCCGCTGGGAGGTATTTTTTGTCCTTAAGCTACTGCATGACAGGTAAAAACTGCATGGCCGATCACTGTATGACCGCCGGCGCCGCCGTAGCGATGCTGTCGTGCGGCGTAAACAATGCCATCATGCCTCACGTGCCCGCTCGAGCCTGGGAGCGGGCATGATGTCGAAAACCTTCGCGCAGCTGCACGCTCAAGTGACAATACTATATGTAACCATTTACTGTAGTAGCGATTCTTCGTCGGAAGGCACCGGTACGTATTCCTTACCTCGACGTGCTCTCTATTTTATTTTCCATTATTGTTTCGCCGATTTTTAGGTCTACTTGTAGTGATATTTCGTAGGAAGGCGGTACCTATATATATATATGTACCTCCCTACGATTTCCCCTCCGTTCTCTCTTCTTTTTTTTTGGTTTTCCATTTTGTTTGGCATCATGTGACCGGGTGGGGTCACTCGTGCCCACATGTTTTTTTTTCGTCTCACGGGTTGCCGCCGCTTTAATTTCCTTCGCTCAGCAGGCGGACGCGGCGTCATGGCGGCTATGGTCGTCGGCGAGGGCGGAAAGGCGCTGCTGGCTCAGTTCCTGCCCAGACACAGCTCCCTGGCGATTTCCAACGTAACAAGGCAAGCAAGCTCAAACTTTGTTGTCCGTGCTCCCCCCCCCCCCCCCCCCCCCCCCCCCCTCTCCTCGCTGCTGCTTCGGGGAGTAGGGAATCCACTAGCAGAAGAGAACCCTCTCGTGCGCCGCGCTTCCAACTTGCGCTCATCGGTTGTGTGAACGTGTCTCTGTGCCTACCTCCCTGTCTGTCTGCCTTCCTGCCTAACTCTCTGTGTTGCCATCCTGCTGCTACACGTGCTCTCTGCCCAGGGCGTGGCCCTAGGTAGAACATATGGCTGAACGCGCGCCCCGCAGACTCATACCTAGCCTACGTAGCTATCGAGACAACGATTTTCGCCCCCCCCCCCCCCC
>MEHQ01000511.1:268098-312982 GCA_008828725.1 Saccharina japonica | reverse complement strand
CCCCCCCGCCCCTCCCCCATCCCGCCTCCCCTCCCGGCCCAGCCTCTTCTTGGCAAAACACCACGCTACGTATATAGCTGCAGTGGTCTTGTTAAAACTTTACTGTACGCTCTGTCCTCTCGCCGCGCGAACGTTTTTTGTTTTTTGTTTGCTTCCCAGGGGTTTACACCGTGGGTTTATTCGACTTCGCCTCACGCATTCTCGAGGGAGCCAGAAGGGCGCGGGGGGCGGGGTGCAGTGCATGTCGGGCTCTAAAACTGCCGGTAGCGGGTTGGTCTTCCTCGGGAGAGCAGGCGTTGCGGCGTTGCAGGTATGATATACGTGTGCCTTGCAGAGATGTGGCGGCGTGTAGTGTGTGGGGGTAGGGGGAAGAAGGGGGGAAATGGGGGGGGGAGGGGGGGAGGGGGGATGAAGAGGGCAGAGGGGAGGGGGAGGGGTAGAGGGCAGAGGGCAGAAGGCAGAGGGCAGAGGGAGAAGGCAGAGGCAGAGGGCAGAGGCAGGGGCAGAGGGCTAGAGGGGCAGAGGCAGAGGGCAGAGGGCAGAGGCAGGAGGGAGAGGGCCAGAGGGCAGAGGGCAGAGGGCAGAGGGCAGAGGGCAGAGGGCAGAGGGCAGAGGGCAGAGGGCAGAGGGCAGGGAGCAGAGGGCAGAGGGCAGAGGGCAGAGGGCAGAGGGCAGAGGGCAGAGGGAAGCAGAGGGCAAAGGGCAGAGGGCAGGGAGCAGGGAGCGGAGAGCAAAGGGCAGAGGGCAGGACAGGGCAGTGCTGAAGAGGCTATTGATATGTTACATGCATTGCCCTCGGGTTCCGGCTGTTTCGGACGTGCGACACGTGGCTGAGAACGGGTTGCAAGAGGCGAGGTTCTGTTTTATTTTTCACACAGGGAGGCAGGCCCCTCTGACCTGGAAGGCGCTGTTTTTTTTATTGTCGGCGAAGCAAGCGCGGCCTCCAAAAAGGGCCGACGCGCTCATGTTTACGGCTGTGCTGCCGCCACGGTGGTTTCTCACTGAAGCAAGCACCACGCTTCTTCGTCGAGTAGGCCTACCTAATATAGGAGCGGACTTTTATTTTTAACCCTTTCGCCGCTGCAAAACTTATCCCACTTTTGTTATTCCGAATATGTTGTGTCCCTGAAATGTGGGTGTATAGCAGCCGTAAAAGGTGATACTAACTTGGAGGGTGATACAAATTCGAGGGTGATGACTTCGACTTCGAGGGTGATAACTTCGAGGCTGATAACTTCGAGGGTGATAACTTCGAGGGTGATAACTTCGAGGGTGTTAACTTCTATTGTTTTGTCTGCCATTCCGCTCGTCGCACGAAACGATATACACATGAAAAAAAAAACAAAAAACATTAAAACAAAAAAAATGACAGGCGGTGCGAGTGGACCCCTGGGACAGCCTGGGCTCGCTCAGCCACTCTCTCGGAGACGCCGGACCAGTCGTCGCCGTCGCCTGTCACCCGACACGCCCCATAGTCGCGGCCTGCCTATCGGACGGCACCATCAGGCTTTGGGACTACCAGGGCGCTGGTGGCAGCGGCAGCAGCAGCGGCGGCGGCGGCGGCGGTGGCAGCGGAGGCGGGGGTGGGGGGGGGTGGGGGGGCGCGAACGGCGACTCTTCTGGGATGCTGGGGGCAGGGGACAGCTTTGCCAGTGTACCCGGGGGGGGGTCGCCACCGCCGTCCCCTCCGAGGGGTCGGGGGTCGTCGAGCAAGTCGGGCAAGGAGGAGAAGTGAGGGTTGGTTGTTTGTTGTTTCTCTCCGTCGGGGGCGGGGGGGGAGAGGGGTCAATTGCTGTTTTTTTGTTTCGTGTTGTGTCGTCTGTTGCGGTGGCGTTGTTGTTGCTGTTGCTGGGGAACCTTCCTGTGGCGAGTGTCCGCTTTTCTCCTATGTATATACATATCATATTTATACGATGGTCACGTTTCTCGTTCGAGCATGGGGTCGATTTTTTCTTCGTTGTTTTTGCCATTAAAAAAAAAGGGTTGTATCGTTTTTGTCTTTTTTTTTTAATTCACGAACTTTCAGGACGCTTTTTATTATACGAGTATGGTGACACAAATATATATATATATATATATTTACGACGGTATCGTCGTAGCCGGCCATGTTTCTTTTGCCGCTGTCGGTGTTGTGTGGACGGTCCGGTAGCATAGCACCCTCCGGCGTTCATGCTGATCTGGTCTGTATGCTGCTTGCGTTTCGACCACGCCTTTGTTCTACTTCCTGTTCTCGCCCATCTGCTCTCGTTAACTTTTCTCCGTCTCTCGTCGTCTTCCCCGCGCGGGGCGTCGTGGTGTGCCGGTCCCAGAATTCCCCTCAAGCCGCGCCTGGAAGGGAGGCTTTCGCGTATCGCGACTCTTTCCGCGCAAGGCACGCCTTGGGGGGCTCCCGCACCGGAGGTGCTCGTCGGGGGTTTCCGATCGGTGGCGTTTCACCCTGCACGGTGAGGAGGGATGATATAATAGCGTATGGGGTTGCTACCGTTTGTACTAATGGCTACCATGCAAGCTGGGTATGGCGTAGAGGGGGGAGAAGAGAGGGGGAGGGGGGGTACTCATGTCATGCATCGTATATATGACCATAGACCTTCGTATCCCTACAATGTCGGGGCTGAGCACGTCTCGTTTTCATCGAGGGGGGGGGGGGGGGGGGGGGGGGGTCGCTTTCACCGTCTGTCCGGGTGCTTGAACTATTTGACGCTGTAATAGAAAACTAATAAATAAAATAAAAATGGTTCATCGATGGGCACGATTGGCATCGACCCGCTTAAATACTATATAGTATGATATGACATCCCACTTATTGTGTGCAGAATGACAACAACAACAACAACAACAACAACAAGAAAATGTCCCGAGCTAGCTTCCGCCGCATTTCTTTCTTCTTCCTTTTTTACGCATGTGCCGTCGTTTCGTGTGCCTGCACGTTAAACGGGTGGTAACTCGACGGCGACTGACTCTCCTTATGCTGTCCTACCTTTTACCAGGGAATGGCTGTGCGCGTGTTCCGCGCCGGGTCTGGTGGGAGTCTGGAACTTGGAAGGCGTTATCGCGGGGAAATCGCGGATGTCAATCGCGGGGCGCAACTCAGTGGACGGCGACGGTGGCGAGAGTTCTGGCCCGGGGTAAGTCTTTTTTAAGAACTGTCGCTGCATAATTCATCGAACGGGAGGTCTCTCTCTCTCTCCTTGAGGCAGGACGTTTCTTGTTTGTGTCGGTTCACGCGCCGGCGGCTGCTGACTCGGCGCTACAGCCGCAGAACCGTCGGGCTCTTCGTCTTTTCGTCCGCCGGAACTTCTAAAACGCCACGCAACACAGGAATAGTCGAAGTGCGCAGTCGCACGAGCGGTAGAGGCGCGGGGAGTCGTCGATATAAATAGTAATTCCCGGCGCCTCAGCGAAATCTTGAGAACAAGCCCACAAGTGTTCTCAGCACGAAGCGATAATCTCGACGACATTAGCTCCCCTGCCGGTAAACATGTTATTCGGGGAAATGTTTTACCAGCTATCCTTTCCTATGGCCCCCTTACCCCCGTCTTCCCCCTTCCCCGCCCCCCCACGCCCCTCTCCCTCCCCCCCCTCCCCTCCCCCTCATGGAGAAGTTTTGGTACACTATATTTTTAGCTAGCCGAGCAAAACGATCGCACTATCTTAGGAGATAGATGGTGACCACAGGCCGGCCGAAAACAGGAAGGGGCGTAGGATTAGCAAAGGTTCTTGTAATATGATGGGAAAAGCCGTAAGTGAGCGCCCCCCAAATGTTGGAGGTGTCTTTATTAGGAGTAGGAACGGTGCTCCGTCTCGGAAAGTTGATGCGTGGTCACTATGGTCAAATGACTAAGCAAGCAACAAATGATTACGCCCCCCCCCCCCCCCCCCCCTCCCCCCTACTCCCCTTTCCCGCCTCCTCTATCCCATTTTTCATGTCTCGTGCCTCTCCCGTCAAGATCGCAAGGGTCGCTCGGACTGGTGCGACCATTTGCCGCCCGCGTTATATCGCCCACTGACGGCGATGCGGGGTCGTCGGATGCTAACGGTGCCGACACGGGGAACGCCTCCGCGGTTGCAGGGGGGGGTGCGTCCCTCTCCCCCCCTTTAGACCGGACTGTGAGTACGGCGGTATGGTAGCGCTCGCTATTCGTGTAGACTGTTACGTCCAGGGAACGTTTTTTTCTGTTGGTGTGGGTAATGTTGATGGTGTTGGTGTTGGTGTTGGCGTGGTTGTTGCCGTTCTTTTGTCGTTGCTGTTGTTCGTGTTGTGGTTGCTGGTGTTGTTGTTGTTGTCGTTTCTGTTGTCTTTGCTGTGCTTCTTGTTGGCGTTGCTGTTGTCGTTGTTGCAACAACTGAATATGCCGCCGCGCCTTCCTGCCACTGGCAGCAGTCGGGTGCAGTGTGAGTATACGGCGTGCATATGCTCTGCTCCGCCGTATCAGCGTTGCTTACGTATAGGTTCGCACTTGCTACCGGTGCGCCCCGCCAGAACCACCGACAGCACCGCCGTGTGCATGACGGCTAAAACTAACCATGACGCCCCTTGTCCCGTTTTACGCCACCACGCCCATCGGATGTGGGAAGAAACGAATCGTTTTGGTCGGGAGACCGCGTGTGGATGGTGGCGGTTCGGACAGGTCGCCGAGATCTCCGACGCTTTTGCACCGATTGTGTTTCTAGTCTCTTTTTCCAGCCTACAAGGCAGTACTTCGATTTCTACGTCATCATACGGCACCCTCCTACCTGTAGTAGTAGGTAGTAGTAGTAGTAGTGAACACTACTACTACTACTACTACTACCACTACCGTTAGCAGCCCTTGGGAGTAGTGCGCGTTCATTGTATTCTTGGTGGTGCTATAGATGTCGAGCGTGGGAAAAATGGCTTTTACTGTTCGCCTAGGTTATCCATACGTATGACCACAGGGCCCCTTTTTAGCTACCGAAAAATGTATCCCACTCTTATTCCCAAGTACATTATTAGTTTATCCCCCAAAATAAGTTTGTTTGTTTTTGTAGAGGTCTAAGACCGGGCGAAAGAAGGAAGGCACCAATGGTCGACGCTATATAGCTACGCGTATATAAGCTGCTTGCTGCCGTGAAAAGTGAAAAGACGCTAAAGTATCTTCAATCACCGCCCTCATCTTGAAAAAAACGGGCGAAGAGAAGATACCATGATCGACGCTACGTAGCTATAATCTGCTTGCTGCAGTGACGAGACGCTGAAATGTCCCACAACCACCACCACCACAATCACCATCATGGAATGGTGCTATTGGAATCGTGGGCGACAGGTGTTGTCGCCCCCTGCACCGCACAGCCCATGTACGAGTGCAGAGTCCGCGGCCCCAGCCCCAGCCCCAGCCCGTCGTCGCTGGCGCTGGCGAGGGTGTGTTGGCGACAGAACCCGAACGAGGAAGAAATCCAGATCCTTGTCTAGGAACCACCGTCCCAGTACGAGGGAGTTGGATAAGCAGAACGTCGAAAATGACGACCACGAGAATGCAGAACAGGACCAGGTGGAGAAAAACGAAAAAACGAAAAACAAAACACACGCACGCACCTCAGGTACTATTGGTCTGTGCCTGGTATTTTCTATTATGCCTGGTGTTGTGTGTTATATACATGCCCGGTTGCGGTTGAGTTTATACATAATTCATCTATATATACATAATATATACCTGGTACATATGATACATACGGGAGGGTTTACGGGGATCTTTTTCATCGGCTGTTCGCGTTTTTTTTTTTTGTCATTTTTGTGATCACATCCTTGGTGTTGATTCATTGCCACAGACGTGCGTGCGTGCGTGTGTGCGAGCGAGCGGTGGCGTGTTTGTTTGTTTGTTCGTTTGTTGTTGTTTGTAGCTTGTTGCATGTTTGTGTTCATCTCTGGTTTCTCCTTCTTCTTCTTCCTCTTCTTCGCTTCTTCGCTTCTTTTTTTTTTGTCTCCGAACACGCGTCTCATACGTATACACGGGGGGAAACGAAAAAAAAAACAGGCTGTGGTGACCTGCGCGTTCCTCGCCTCAGAGCCTGTCGTCATGGTGGGCCTGTCGGCCGGGGGGGCGGTGGCCACATCAGGAAGGGCTAGCGTGCAAGGGTAAGGGGTAAAAGGGGTAGCCTTCTCAATGTACACCAGCGAGTGTCCGCATTTCTCGTGCCCGCCGTTTTCTTTGATGCTTTTACACACGTTGGACAGACCACGATCTACCTAGATCATCTACAGATAGATCATTTAGATCATAGTCTGCCGTTATGATATGTTGTGCAGGATCTGTGTAGTTACAGATCCTCTCCAGGAATCGCGTCCTACTGTAGATCATGCAGATTGTACGGCTTCCACCCCGGCAACATGAGCTAGATCATACAGATCATACAGATCATACAGATCAGGGGTCTATCTAGACCAAGAAAGTAGGAATCGATGATCTGTCCGAGGTGTGTGTGTGCTATTATTAAATAGGACGCAGTTCAGTCTCTCGGTTCTTGCCGTATATACCCCCCTCACCCCCTTTCTGGGCTCTTGAATGTGTTTTAGTGTTTTGTTGAGCTGTCGACGCTGCTCTTGTACTTGGTATATATTTTATGTCGCCCACGCTGTACGAAGCAGTCCGTTCCTTGTCTGTGCGGAAACCGGCTTGCTGTCTGCTGCTGTGTGCTTGTGTGCTGTGTACCCGCGAAAAAAGTGAGTTGCTGCTTTTTACGAGGTTATTCCCGGTGTCGCATGCTAACGACAACAATGAAACACCCTTGGCTTCGCCTTGTCACCGCGCCCCCCGCCCGCTCTCTCTCTCTCCCCCTCTTCGTCTATCTCTCTCCCTTTCGTTGCCTCTCTCTCCCCCTATGTGCCCCTCTCTCTCTCGCTCTCTTTGCCTCTCTCCCTCCCCCTCTTGGCCTCTCCCTCTCCCTGTCGGTTTCTCTCTCGCAGCCTCCAGCCTGCAATCAGCGCCGGCCCGACTCCTCCGAGCAGCCGCCTCGTGCTGCTGAGCCTCCTCGACGCCACCCTCCCCGTCCTCTACTCCGTCATCGCCCCGCACACCATCGCGGGGCTGTGCGTAGAACCGCTCAGCGGCAGAGTTTTCGCGACAAGGTCCGTCGGCGTGGCCGGCCCGGCGTCTGACACAACCGCCGCCGCCACCGCCGCTGCCGGGGGTAGTGGAGGGGGCACCCGCGCCGCTTGGCCGCTAGGTAGAGGGGCTGGTTCGCCCGCATCGGGAGGGAGCGATGGTGCAGGCGCCGCCGCCGCCGCTTCGTCGTATGGGTTTGGAGGGTGGACGGGGGCGGGGGCGGCGGGGGGGGGGGGGGGGGGTGGGGGGGGGGGGGGGGGGGGGGGGGCGGGGGGGGGGGGGGATGGAGGCGAGGGCGGCGGGGGGGGGGGGGGGGGGTGGGGGGGGGGGGGGGGGGGGGGGGGGGGGGGGGGGGGGGGGGGGGGGGGGGGTGGGGATGGAGGCGAGGGCGGCGGTGGTGGTGGTGGTGGTGTTGGTGGTGGCGGCAGTGACGGGGGAGTGGTGAGCGTGTTGGCCCTGGCTAGCGGGAGCTTTCTGGACCGTGGTCCTTTGAGGTGAGACGTCGCGCCAGAGACCTCACTCACACTGTGACTTTTTGTTGTTGTTGTTGTTGTTGTTGGGAAACATATAGACTATATTTATTTAACAAAAACCTTTGTACCGTATATAGCAAGGTTTTCGATTCGTTTGGGCTTGTTTTCTTTTCGTTGTTGTTGGAAAATACCTTCGTACGATACATACATAGCAAAAGGTTTTCGAGGCGTAATCGGCTTTTTTTCTTTTTTTGTTGTTGGTGTTAGAAATACTACAGTAGTATCCTTGTACGCTGCCAACGAGCATTCAACAGTCAGTATTGGATTGGACGAAGCCTCCTGCCTCGGTCGGTGGTCCTAATGTACCTTCGTATTATATAGCAAGGTTTTCGAGGCATTTCGGCTTGTTTTTTTTCCCCGCCGCTTGCTGCCGGGGGGGAGACAGACCCCTCTACCGTACTGCCCCCCCCCCCCCGGCACAATTTCTCCTCCCTGACCCGTTCGCGCTTGGTGCAAGCAATGTCTGCCTGGTCGGTGAAAACCCGACATGCTCCGTCCCGGCATTGTAGGGATGCGAGGGTCTATGGTCATACGACTACGGCTATGCATGAAAATGAAGTACACCCCCCCCCTCCCCTGACCCCCACTCCCCGGTCTTCTTTGCAGGGTGCTGAACACTACAATGGAAGTGCCGCCGACGGTTTTCTTGGAAGGCGTTCTTGGGGGGGCGATATCGCGGGACAACGGGCGGGGACAGAAGCTGCAGCAGGAGCAGCAACCTTTGATTTCGCTGCCGCTTCAGGTGGGTCGGGTCGGGTCGGGTCGGGTTGGTTCGGGTCGGTCCCCCCCTTGCCTGCTGAAGGGTGATGCCGCTCCCTTCTCTTTTTTTTTTCAATCTTTGGTTGGTTGGTTGGTTGGTTGGTTGGTTGGTTGTGTGTGTGTGTGTTTGTTTGTTTGTTTGTTTGTTTGTATGTTTGTTTTGTGTGTTTGTTTGTTTGTTTGTTTTGTTTGTTTGTTTGTCTGTCTGTTTTTTTCTTGCTCTCTGAGTTGCGACGTTTCCAAGCACGGCACAACGCCGCCGCCAGTTCGAAGCTTTTACTTTATTTTTTTGATCCTTTAGAACTGCAATCCTTTTTTTGTGTACAAATTACTTGAAATTAGAGTCAGATGTATGTCTCTGTGCGGTGCAGCACTAAAGGTTACGTATATAAACAGTGGAGCGCGGCTCTTTCTTTGTTTTTGCGCCGTGTGTAGCTTTACGACAAACAGACGGACAGACAGCGTTCGCTTGCATTTGCCATTTTTTTTCTCACTTGGATTACGCCTGTTTTTTTCGCGAGACGAAGTGGTGAACCCACCCGCAGACATTTTTGGTGACAGCCACGCTCCTTATATACTATAGAGGCAAAACTGTTTTTACTTTTTTCTTGTGTGTGTGTGTGTGTGTTTTTTTGTGTATTTTTGCATGTGCTTAGCCGCCCAGTGCGTTGTGGTGATCGTTGTCGCCTCACCCTATAGTTTCCCCCTACCCGATTCAGGTCTACTTCCTGCGAAGCATGGCCGTTCTAATTCAGGCCGGCCCTGGGGGTGGAGTGGATGTTCCAGCAGTGAAGGCCGTTCTTCATGCTCAGACGCTGGAAAGGTGATGAAACCCCCGACCCCACCCCCCCGTCCCTCCCTCCCTCCGCCCTACCCGTCGGAGCGCGCCTCCCGTGTGCTTGTGGACGCGCCTCCCGACTGTCCTCCGCCATGGGAATGATTTACGGGCTCGCCGTAGATGACGATGTGCTATTACGGGGTGGGCTAATGTAGTAAACATACTACCAGGTAGTAACTAGAACCCGTCTCCCGTCTTCCCTCTCCCCTCTCCCCCGTTGCCCAGATTCCTCTTTCTCATCGCCTCCATCGTTTGTTTTACCTCTTTTGATATTCAAGCGATGGTGTCATATGTAGCGCCGCACTCGCTGTCCCTCTCAAGCAAAAGCGACGGCCGTGCGTCCTTCTCTCGTGCCCCTTCCTTCCTTCCTTCCTTTCTTCCTTCCTTTCTTCCTTCCTTCCTTTCTTCCGTCCTTCCTTCCACCCTTTTTACTTGCGCCCTTTTCTTCCAAAATATCTTTCGTTTATTAGGCTTTTCACGCTCTCCATATACGTTTTTTTTATAGCTCTGTCTCTTGTCCTTTATGTTGAGGTGACGCTTATAGTCGTTTCGTGAAGAGGGAGATAAACGGGGTCGACGAGCCAAAATGTCTTTCATTTATTAGGCTTTCACGCCCTCCATACGCGTTTTTTTTTGTATAGCTCTTATGTCGTGTCCTTCGTATTGAGGTGACGTTTATAGTCGTTTCGTGACGAAGGTGGATAAGGGGTCGACGAAGCAAGAAAAGGTGGGTGGGATGGATGCCTCTCCTGTGTCACCGCGATTTTTATGGTTGTAATATTCGCGAGAGGGGGAAAAAAAAGTGCATGCATGCCACCTCTCCTCACCAACCTCAGCGCCTTTTTTTGTTTTTTGTCTGGGGGGTTTCCCTTTTTTGTTGTTTTGGCGTTTTCTTTTTTGAAGGGACAAAGGGTTGAAGGACAGAAGCAAGCCGAGGCGGTTGGCGTCCCTTCCTGGACACACGGGCGATCTGCTGCGGCATGTCGGCGGCGATGAGGTAAAAAAGCAGAGCGTGGTGTTGATTTACCTCTTCTTTTTTTGTTCTTTTTTGATCTTTTTTCTTTTTTCGCATGTTTGTTGGGCACGGCGGGGCGGGGCGGCGGCGGCTTGGATCGCAAGGAGGGCTAAGCTTTAGCTATGCGTACGCTGAGGTTTTCAGGCACATACCGTACATGAAGAGCGTTGAGTTCGCACAAGGGTGCGATTTCAGTGCTCGTTTTTCTCAACAACGGTCGTAAGCAAGGGTGCTATTACAGGGGGCCATAGTAAATAGGATCTACGGTACACACAAAAACCTATACATTTGCCTATTTTTACTAACAATAATTGGTCCTATGTACTATGGTCCCTCGTAATAACTAAAAATCGAATACTATTCTATTTTTCGGAAGGCTCTCTCGATCAGATCGAGGGTGGTCGGAAACAAAAAATGTTCGTTAGGGGGGGGGGGTTACTAAAGCCAAGTGAAAAAAATGAAAATAAGGATCATTTTTTTTCCATTTTCTTATTTCATCATGTGATACAACGGTTGCAACGGTTTTCTATTCCGACCTCTGGGGGTGTGGTGTGTCGTTTTCTTTTTTTTCCGGACGTCCCTGATCAGATAGACATTTTTTTTTCGAAAAACGCCTTGTTCGGTAGTGGCAACCTTAACCTTCCCGTTCTGGGATAAAAATCGAGCGCTTAAAAATAAAAAAAACGATGGTTGTCACCCACCCCCTCTGCGAACCCAGCGCTCTCTGCGGGAGTTCTACACATATATGGTGTTGGGTGACAGGGTATATAGGCATGTGTCTTCCAGGCGAGGAAAATATATTGGTCGAGATTGAAGATTTTAAGGTGTGAGGTGTGAGGTATACCTGCTGATGAAGAAAAAAAATGAACTATTGTTTGCACTTCGAAGTATAAAAGCAGGAAGGTCTTTGTGTGTACCCTAGGTCCGATTTAGTATGGCCCCCCGTACTATCTGCGCTGCAGCAGGGCGGTGTGATGTCTTCTTACCCCCCCAGCCCCGTCCCACTACGAGGTATCTCTTGCCTTTTCTTCACGACTCAGCCTTACCGGTAGCCCCCAATGAACTTTATTGTTTGCATTCGAAAGTAATAAAAGCAGGAAGTGTCTTCTGTGTGTACCCTAGGTCGTTTAGTATTGCCCCGTATATTGCGCCTGCATCAGGGCGGGGCCTGTTGTGTATTTTATCCCCCATGCCGTCCCACTACGAGGTATACTACTTGCCCTTTTTTCTTCACGACTCAGCCTTACGCGGTAGCCCCCCCCCCCCCCTCCCCTCCCAGCCCCCCATCCGCCGCGCGCCACCGTACCCTCCCTAACCCTACAACGCTCCCCGCGTCGCTTGTTCTGCATCACTGACAATCCTCCTCGCGCCCACGGGCCGGCAAAACACTCGTGTTTTTTTTTTTCGCGACGTGTATATATACATAACCAACAACAACCGATCAAAAAACAAAATCAACCCGCACGGAACTCAGTTCGGCTCGGCCTTCCTCCATCAGGACACCTCATGCCCTACCGGCTGATCCCGGGGACCTCTCCTGAAGCTTGCAGAGGTTGGGGGGCGCCGCGGCGGCGCGGTTGGCAAGGTGGGGGCGCGCGGCCGGCGGCGGTCGGTGCACGGGGGCGGCGGCTGGGGCAGGCGAGGTCGGCGGGCGGGTCTGGCGCGGGAGGCAGCGGGGGCAGAAGAACGAGGCGTCTTTTTCGTGCTGTTACGAGGATTGTGGCTTTCGGGAGGGTTCGGACCGGCCTCCGCCCGAAAGAGGACAGGGTGTGACGGAGAGAGAAGAGAGAGCCAGAGCCTTTTTTGCGATGGCCTAAGAGGGGGGGTTGTACTCATGTCGTCACGGCCGTAGTTGTATGATGTACGGCTTGCCAGGGCGGGGGGTGTGTGATTATTTAAGAGTATGTTGTTGTTGTTTTGCGAGGAAAATTGGTGGGGATGCTGATGTTTTGTTTGTTCCTGAGAGAGGAGGAGCGTTATCCCGAGAGCGTCCGCCCTTACTGTAGCGTAGGGACCCAGCAGGAGGCAGGGGGGGGGCAGGGCGGCGATGCAGTTATTTCTATGATATGGCCGTAGTGGTAAGGGGGGGGGGGGGGCGTACTCATTTGTTGCTTGCCTTAGTCATTTGACCATTGACAGGGGGGGGGGGGGGTTAAGATTTTTCGGCGTTTTTGAGGTGGGATGTTTGGTTGTATATGCATCATGTATCGGCGGGTCGAACAGGGCAACAACAAGGGCAACAACAAGCGCTCTTTTGTTTGTTTGTGTTGGCGATGGTCTCTCTGCCAGCTGGGCAAGCGCGCGGTCGCAAGGCTGTTTGGTTACACGTCGAGTGTTTCGATGCTTTGTCGAGGATGTGATACCGATTACCGCTTGCGCGTGCGTGTAGCTGCGCCGCACGTTTTGGTCCTTGTCGGCGTAGAAAAAATATTTGCCTCAAACGTAGACATCGTACCATACAAGGTTGCTCTTTTACTGTAGTCATGTTTTCCAATTCCTGGCTGTCTTCGCTGCTTATATGTACAAATTTGAAGTTTCGGTCGGCTAGGCATTCCTACGAAATAATAACACACCAAATTGTGGGTAGGAGGTTAGTTATCATGCCGTGAAAATGTTAAGCACGATGCTGTCAACAAAAAAAAAAAACAACGTTTGGATTGCTTGGTCCCTCGGCCGCTGCTGCCCGGTGCCCCCTCTTATGCCTCCGTCCGCCCCATCTCGAAAGGGATGCGTGGTCAATGGTCAAATGGCTAAGGCAAGCAACGAATGAGTACACCCTCTCCCCCCCCCCCCCCTCCCCCCCCCCCCCCCCCGGCGCTTGCATTTTTCTGTCACCTCTCCGCGAAGACGCTGCCTTGAGGGAGACTTCTCGAACCGTGTGCGGTCTCGTGACGCCCGCGGGCTACGGGGAGGCTCACGGCAGGTATGTAGCAAGCGGCACAGCACCATCATGTATTTCGAGTACCTCCTCTTGCTGCTTCGACAGCGCCTGCTGATGGCATGTCCCGCCTGCACAGCCCGACATTTGTGGCATAAAGTGCTCCGGTGTCCTTCACCACGCACGCGCGTCGAGACTGGGAGTGTCGAACGACGTCATGTGATCAGTCTGTCCAGAAAGAAGAATCACGATAGGAGAAGGCCGGTTACTTTATCTGCTCAGCGTTGTCCCAGATCCGGCGCGCTTGCGGCGAGAAAAGCAGCGTGTGAATGTTGGTGCGTTATTTCTAGTGGGCCCTTAAGACAAGGTTTGTAGATTGATCCCCTTTACAACTGAAACCCAACTTCTAGGACAAATCACTTAAAATTAAAGTGGGATTTTGAGTTGCGGTAGTACGAAGGTTACGTTTTTTTCAGCGCCGCCGCCACCGCCGCCGCCGCCGCCGCTGCCCCCCACCCCGCCCTTCTTCTGCCGTATTTTCTGGTTCTCCCGTCGGTCGACCCCGTTGTTCGTCGTTCGTCAAGGTACGAGAACGAGGCGCAGCTGAGCCACCTCTTCCCGGCAACGGTAAGACTAAAAGGACAAGCTTATTAGAGATCCAGAATCCGTAACGATAATAATCTGCTGTTTGTTGTTTCAAGAGACAAGTTATTCGTAGGCGAAAAGAACCCACTCCGATTGCAGCAGCGCGACACACTGTTTGTGGTTGATCGTGTTGAGTGGGAATGACCCAACCAAGTGGATACAGCACGGAACGGTGCTGGCAGACTCTAGTAAAACACGCGAACAGACAGGCCTGAGACGCCCTGTGCTCATCTTGAAAGCCTGTATTGGGGGAAGACCCTTATCACACGGGTGATAATATAGCACACCCCCTGGAATTAATTTCGGAGGCGATTTTATCGAAAACCCAGGGGGGGAGGAGGGAGGCGTACATAAAACGAAGCGGTGGCTTTGGGATAATATCTCATTGTGCTATGCTCAACACCCGTACCGTACCGGCATGAGTTCCTAACATGTACGATATTCTGCTCCGCGGTATATACAGCAGTGCGCTACTACAGTGCTGGCGCTCTACGTACAGAATCGCGTGGCGTGTACGGCTGACTTGACTGGCACACAACGCGTTCTACTCCGCGAACCCCACCCCCCCCCCCCCCCCCCCAAACAAAAAACTCTCCCAGCCGCGAGACATGTGAGAGAAGATAAGCTGACACTACCTATTAATAGGAAGCTTACAGAAACCACGAGAAAAAATAGTCCAGTTTCATCGTTTCTGTTTTTTTTTTATGTCCACGTGGTATGATATGTACCCGGGATGGACAAGGTGCTTTTTGGGGCGAATACTTTTTTCGCGCGGCACCTGACTACCTCTTGCCGACCCCCCCCACTGGATAACTCACAGCACGGTTTCCCTCCTCTTTGTTGTCTACGTTACCCCCCCGCCCCCAGTCTCGAAAGGGATGCGAGGCCAATGGTCAAATGACTAAGGCAAGCAACAAATGAGTACGCCGCCCCCCCCCCCCCCCCCCCCCCCCCCCCCCCCCCCCCCCCCCGCCTCCTCCTCTCTCGGCTCACGGGGAACCCTCGGCCCTCCTGATAGAAGGAGGGGGCTACCTCGCCGCGGTGTACTCCATCCCCGACATGCAGCTTCTCGGGAGGAAGGCGCTTTCCCTGCCGGTCACGAGGGCCCTGGCCACCCCTGACTGCCTGGGCTCGCAGCGCGGAAAGGTTAGGGAACCGAGCGACGTGTGTGTATGTATGTGTGTTTTTCTTCTTATAAATGTGTTTTATTACAAGCTCAGGTTTTCGCCTCTTTTGTGTGTTTCGGCGACGACGCGAATTCTCGGGCCAAGAGGAGGATGCTCTCGTGCTCACCAGGGGGGAGAGAATGGACGAGATAACTTTTTCGCCTCAAAAACAGACGACGGAGACTCCCCCCCCCCCCCCCCCGCGGCCCAGGTCGGTTTTCACCATTGCCCAAAAAATGAACGCGACCCTGGAAGGCCTCCCCTCCGCGCCACCAACCACGTTGAGGCATATCGTCGGGCGCCTTTTTTGGGGACTGGACGTTTCGCGCTGCTCTTGGTACATGCATACCCGCTACAGCCATTGCGGGGGGCCATAGTAAATAGGACCAAATATTGTTAGTAAAAATAAGTAAATATATAGTTTTTGGCGCGCAGCGTAGGTCCCCTATTTAATTTACTGTGGTCCCCCGTAATATTACGGGGGGGGCTATAGTAAATAGGACCAAATATTGTTAGTAAAACTAGGGAAATATATAGTTTTTTTCGTGTGTTCCGTAGGTCCTATTTACTAGTGTTTACTATGGCCCCCCGCAAGAGTACAGCCACGGAAGGAGCATGCCAAACGAACTTATTCTGCCGTGTCCACTTGTGTGTTCTCTCTTTGTGTGTGTGTGTGTGTTTTTTTTTTTTTTTCGTTTTTTTTTTTTCAGGTGCTGTACGTGGTGCGTTCTCCCCACCCAACTTCCGGGTTCGTAGAAACGGTCCTGTACAGCGACCGGGGAGGGCTGCAGTGCCCGGAACCGCTTCTTCCTGTGAGTTCAGTCGTCGGCCTCTACGGCGGTGTGGCATTGAAATATCTGCAGAGTGTCTACGAGTACATGTTTTTAGCCGTATGGCGAGCCCGTTTGCCTGGCTTGGCTGAGCACGTGGCGTGGTATGCGTGTGGGATCTAAAAGCTGGAACCAAGGGTTGGTTTTGGTACATAGGCAGTCGAGAAATATGAACCAGCCATGCTGTTCGTACAGCAGGGAACACCCTAGAGCTCCCTCATCCCGGGTATTTGTTTCCTGTTGCCCCAAAAAAATGGTCAAACCGCTACGTCGGCAACGTGCGACATGGGGATTGTCGCTCAACTCAATCTCAGCCTGTATATCGAGATCGTCGATCGAACGAATAACATGTTCATAATTTGCATACCCTGCCAGTACGTACGTAAACGGAATGCACGCAAACCCGTACGCACCGCTGTACTCGTAGTTGCTGTGAAACGATAAGAGCTGCACCTGTTTGGTATGCACTGTTCTCGTAGTTGCTATGCAATGGTAAGAGCTGCAAAAAGCGGGGGTACTTCGGGTCGACTTCGCTTCAGACCGGATTTTAAACATAATGCCTTCGGCGGCCTCGCGATCGCTGTTGTTTTTGTTCAGTCGTATAAATGTCGCCACCAAGAGGTATCCATCCTGCTCTTGTCATAACCGCGTCACCATACGAAGCGCCTCTTTACTCTTCTTATTTTTTCTCTGCCTCCTACCGGTATACTAAGTATGTATACGTACGCAGTTCGTAACTCAGACCCCGGGGTCACACGGCAGGCCCTCTCCCCCCCCCCCCCTCCCTCTAGCAATGTCTGCCTGGTCGGTGAAAGCCCGACATGCTGCGTCCCGGCATTGTAGGGATGCGAGGGTCTATGGTCATACGATTACGGCCATGCATGAAAATGATTTACACCCTCTCCCCCCTCCCTCCCCTCTACGGTTCGTGTCTTCTCGTAGCGCATTTTTTCCTCGCGAGAAAAGAGACTTCAGCCCTTCTCTTCCTTCGTTGACTTTCGTCGAATGTTTGTGTGTGCATGCACCGCCTTGTTTTATGTGTTTTCGTGAAGGTGGTAGCTGCAGCGGGATTGTCCAGCGGCCGGCCTTACGCGAACGCACACTTAGTGCTTGAGCCCTCTGAGCGGGTTGTCGACGCCAAATTTCAGCAACTCAACACCGTGGCTGAGCTTCTGGCTTGGGGTTACCGGGTAAGAGAGAGAGAGAGAGAGAGAGCTGCCGGACCACATTTTGGCGATACTCTGGCTGTCTTTCACGCTTATTTTTGTAATGCAACAGGAGGCCCGAAAAAGTCTCCCCCCGCCTCCGTCTCCGCCTCCGCCTGATCACTCACGTAAAATACCCTAGCAACAGAATGGCGCTTCGTAGCCTTGATGAGTTGATGTATTATAAATACGTACCTGGTTATGAAAAATCAACTTTTATGACTTTGTAAGAACCGCTTGTGAGACGGGGTGGGGCATAGTAATCAGGACCCCGCGATGGACTACGTAAAAAAAACCCCCGACACATTCCCCTATGTTTTTACCTACCATATTGTTTTGGTCATTATTATTTCGGGAGAACATAGTAACCAGGACCGAATGTGCTTGGTAAAAATACTGGAATATATAGGTTTTTGTGTGTGTCTGATGGGGTCTTGATGACTATGGTGTGGTCCTCCGTGTTAGGATGTTTCCCTCGTATTAGTGATGACTGGCGGCTAATAGTCAAAGAGTGGCGGGCCAAGCATAACGGAACGCGCCCGAGAGAGAGGAGGGCGCCAGCAACCCGCGGAGGCGAGCTCCGACAACACGAAGGCGTGCTATTGCGGGGGAGAACGTAGTTATCAGGACCAAATATGCTTACAGTAAAAATACTGGAATATACAGGTTTTAGTGTACGTGACGGGTCCTGATTACTATGATGGTCCTCCGTAATAGTAAGTCGGAGCACGTAGTGGGGGCTGTTGTACCACTACGTACGGTGGGGCCGTTTCATCCTTGATAGCCGGGGTCACACACGAGGGAACGGGAGGGGANGGCTTCGAGGGTGGCGGATGGAGGGAGGAAGACGTGAGTTGACTGGGAGACAGGCGTGTGCACTATTTTGATAGGGGTGGCTGTGAGCACTCGTTGGGCCCAAAAACATTATGGCTGCCGATGCGTGATGGGTACTGTGGTATATAGGCATGCACCTTCGTAACGTTTTTCTGGGGTTGTGTTTTTCACTTGATTATAGTATAGGAGCTCCATAACTCGTCCAAAAAACGGACTTTTGATTTTAAAAGAACGTACGCTTAACCCGATGAAAAAGCGCATGGCATATATATACCTTAGGGTAAAAAAAACGAAAATCTCTGAAAAAAACAAACAAATAAACTCAAGCAATATTGGGTCAAGGAGCCCAGGCGGCCAACTTTTAAAAAGAAAATGTGATGCCTTTATCGCAGCACGCGTCTGCCGTGGCTCCTTTACTGAGTAACTACTACCAACGCGCAAGCTCGATATTACTCATTGATTGGAGTTTCTTCACCAACGCGCAAGCTCGATATTACGCATTGTTATGCATGCTTCGTATAAAAGTCTTGACCTGCTCCCCTCCCGCCCGCGATTTGATGATGCCTTTTTCCTTGACACGAAACCCCATTGGCACGACGCACACGCTAAACCCAGCGAGGCGGCGGACCAGAAAGCAGCAGTAGCAGCAGCAACAGCAACAGCAACAGCAACAGCGGCAGCGGTAGCGCCCCCCCTGCCGTGCCTATGCTCGCCGTCCTGACGACGCGGCGCGTGCTGATTCTTTCGGCGGCGCGGCTGACGCCGATCGCGGAGGCGTGGGGGCACCCCCCCAACAGCCGCTCCGCCCTTGGCGCCTCGGGAGGTCTATCGGTGTCGGCGGTTGCGGTGGCGTGGGCAGGGTCGAGTGTGGTGTGCACGCTGGAGGACGGCAGGTGAGGAAGGAAGGGACGACGACGAGGAGGGGGAGGAGGAGGGGGAGGAGGATTGGTAACGATTTCGCACCTCGGACAGATCTTAAAACAGAACAACAGATCATCGGTTCCCACTTTCACGTTTCCAGACCCTTCACAGCAAATAATACTCCTGATATGTATGATCTCTATGATCTGTGTGATTTATATGATCTGATCATATGTGTGATGTGTATGATCTGTATGATCTGTGTGATTTATATGATCTGATAATATGTGTGATGTGTATGATCTGTATGATCTGTATGATCTGTATGATCTGTATGATCTGTATGATTTAGCCCATGTGTTTGGGTGGGAGCCGTGTTGTCTGCGTTATCTTCAGACGTGTTTTACTGGGTTGGATCTGTGCTATTATGCACAGATCTCGTACAACATCTCAAAACAGGCAGGTTAGGATCTAAATGATATATATAGACCATGCTCTGTCTTGACGTGTAGAATGTTTTTTTCCCCCCGGAAATCTGGGGGTTATGGATTGTTCTTTTTTTGCCGACGTTTCTTCGGCCTTTATTTGGGTGGGTGAAGAAGGATGGATGTTGCGGAGATCGGGGGGTGATTTGGTCTTGCTGATATGCCTTTTCCTTTATCCTGTGTTTTTGGGGTGAGAGGAGGGGGGTGTTTCCGAGAGCGGCGGTTTGTGTTTGAACTGTGCTGATGCTCCTTGTCCATTGGTTTTTTATCGCCGCAGCGTATATATCCCACAACTCAAGGCATTCGTGGTATTATTATTATTACGAAGCAAGGTTTCATTTTGTTCTTGTTTTTTCATGTTTTTTCCTAGACATTTCTCCCCCTCTTCCGTTCCTAGTTTTTTTTTCTCTCTCTCTTTGGTTCTCGTTTTGCAAATGAAGTAGTCGTTAAACCAAAATAACTTTTTTTTTGTGGTTTCGTTTCGCAATTGATACGATCTTCAAAACGAAAGGCCTCATGATACGGGCATCGCTTTACAATGTATGCGTCATCGCCATCGTCGTCTTTCGGTCTCGTGCACTGCTGTGCAAAAATGCTGCCAATGAAGAGGCGAACAACGTGGCGTGTCGACCTCAAGAAACACTCCCCTGAAAAGTGGCTTGCATTTTTTTGCCCTGCGCCGGCATATAGTTGGCGCGGTCTGTGTTTGCCGCTTGCCCTCTTGCCTCGGCGCTGTACGGCTTGAGATCACTGATAACGCGCCTCGTCGTTCCTTGCGCACAGGCAGGAGTACCGGTATTGAACATCTCGAGCAATCGAAATCGCAGCCTGCAATACGCTTGCCTGCTTGCATCCGTTTTTTTTTTTTTTACACGACCGCGGTCGGAGTTGCCGGTTGCCTACTTTTTTTAACCCCCTAAGAACCCGTCCCCCGTTTTTGGGGACATGCTTGGAATTAGTGTGGGACGTTTTTTTCGGTTCTAAATGGGTTAAGATACGTAGTGTTTTTTTCCTCACGCAACGGGTCGGGTCGGGTCGGGTCGGTGCAGTGCGGTCGTGGGTGTTTTTCACCATCCTTTCGTGGCATACGAAGTATATATACTTAAGTATATACATAGGTGGCACTAAATACGAGGTAGGTCACGAACGTGATCGGTCAGAGGTCTATTCACGTGTACCTGGTATGATATACTTTTTATGCGTACTTGATATTTTCGCTTTGCGCACACGGCAAGAAAATTTTGCCGGATCGAGAAAACCTGGTGGGCTCCCCCCCCGTCTCTGATGCACACCGCGTGGCTAGAGTTTTCATTTTTGTATCGCCGCCTATCTACTCTACGAACTCCATTCGACCAGGTCCCATAACCTTTCGTACCGTGTCCCATTTTTCTGCCCCCGTACCGTCTGCGAATGAAAGGGTTGTCTACCTTGTCCCGGGGGACGGTATGGAAAACGCCGCTAAGCGGGTCGAAGAGCCCGACATCCCCGGGGGGGGCTCTGCGTGCTCCAGCCCCTGGCGGCCGCTGTGCTCCGTCGACCGTCGTCTATGCGCCGGCGGTATCGGTATCGCCGCCTGCTTGCCCGATCGACTGTGCCTCGTGGCACGGGGAGGGTCAGGGGGTGGAATTGCCCACCTCATTACCAGGTGGGGGAGGGGTCGGGGGGCGGGGGGGGGGGGGGGGGGAGGGGCGTACTCATTATGTTGCCTGCTTTTGAGACATGTGTCCATTGACCACGCATCCCTTTCAAGACGGAGCACCGTTTTTCTGCTCCTAATGTTCCTACGTACACCTAATAGAGACACCTCCAACATTTGAGGAGCTAATTACGTTTTTTTTCCGTGTAGTACTTGTAGAAATGGTTTGCTTACCTTTTATCCCCTTTCACCTGTTTTGTCTTCTGTGGTCAGCATCTGTCTCCTAGAATAGCGATCGTTTTTTCGCTATTACCTAGTGTACTAAAAATACCAGGTCGGCGGGCGGGGGGGGGGGGGGGTACTCATGGTCATGTGTTGCTTGCCCTATATACTAATTTGGCCATTGACCACGCACCCCAATCGAGACGGAGCGCGAGGGGGGGGGGTCAGAGAACGACCATGGTTCTCCAGTTACGGATTGTTGTATTTGCCTGCATGTACAAAGCTGTTTGAAGAACCGCACAGGCTCGGTTTCGTTGCGTCCCGTTCGGAGCATTCTTGCGCTTTTTTTCGTGTTCTATTTTCAATTGATGAGCGAGGAATATACATTAAGGGAGAAGGCGGGTAAACCTCTGGCATGGAGGCCTTCCCTTGGCTCTGTGGTGGAGCTTAGCTCCAGTTTTTTTTGTTTGTTTTTTGTTCACGTCGCGCTGCCCGCTTTATATTTTTTTCGACAGGAAAATAGTTTTTTTTCAGGAAACACAAACGTCCTTACGACTACCTAGACACTTGGCATTGTCGTGTATGTGATTTAGCACGTCGAACAGATCGCAATCTACAGATCATCTAGATCCTAACCTACCATTATGAGGTGTTGCGCAGGACCTGTGTATAGTACAGATCCAACCCAGGAGACATACGTAGTGCTACGCTAGTGCAAGCAGATTATACGGCTTCCATCCCGGCAACATGAGCTATAGATCATACAGATCATACAGATCATACAGATCAGGGGCCTATCTGCCCTGAAAGATCCATATCGTGAATGAAATGGGAATCAATGATCTATCCGCGGTGCGTTTTTCCTCGATGTTTTTCCTTTTTTGTCATCGAACAAAGTGCCTTCTCTTCTGAGCAAGCGCCCTTTCGTGCCCCCCCCCCCCCCCCGTGAATTCAAAGTTTTTGTAGTGTCTGATGTTGGTTGGCGCGCAAACCCATCGCGAGCAGCTTGTCGAGACTGCGACTGATGTGGTTGTGGTTATTGCTACGTTCTGTATCGCTGTACGAGAGTCCCGTTGCGTAGAGAGGGATGGGTGCGAGGGAAACAGAGGCCAGCGCTCTCTTTCCTGTCTCGCTGCCAATACGAAAATAAAACGAAGAAGGGCGTGACATTTATGAAGGAGCAAGACACAACACATCACAACTGTTGGTGGAAGACCGGGGCGTGCAATGGAATGCTGCTGTTTTATAGTCATTTTGTGGGGGGTTCGAATTGGTACGCCAAAAAACAAATATCACACACAGCTTGCAAATATAAATGAGCATCGACGAACTTCTTGATCTCAAAGCTGCGGTGTTTTTTCAATATTTTTTTTAAGGGAGCCTAAAGTTGTATTTTTTAACTCTCTACCCTCTTCCCCCCCCCCCCATCCCTTCACTCGATGCTGTCATCCGCATGCTAGAAAGCCCACCTCGTAAGCGGTTTCTAGAAGGATGCAGCTCAACCCTTTGATGCGACTCGCCGAACACCTCGCGGCGCTTCGCGCTTGATGCAAGCAATGTCTGCCTTGGTCGGTGAAAACCCGACGTGCTCCTCCGTCCCGCCATTGTTGTATACAGGGATACGGGTATACCGCCCCGCCCCCCTTCGGATGCGGGGGTCTATGGTCATTCGACTATGGGCCATGCCTGGGATGCGTGTGTCCCCAACGTGCGCCGTCTCGGCATTGTGCTCCGTCCAGGCATTGTAGGAATGCGAGGGTCTATGGTCTATAACGACTACTCGTACGGCCATACATGACATGCGTACCCGCCCCCCCCCTCCCTCCGTACCCCCCATATGTTTCTACTTTTGTACAGGCCTCTTTTCCCCCTGGAGCCGCTCGTTACTGGCGTCCTAGCTGCCTCTGGGTCCGCGTCACCGCTGCCACTGTCGCACTATCCGGAAAGCGGCACGCACGGTGACGCCGGCGGCGGCGGCGGCGGCGTGGGTGGGCTGGTGTTAGATGGCGGCACCCTTGATGTGTTGAGAAGGTCAGTCAGTTTTTGTTTTTGTGTGTGTGTTTTCGTGTATAGGTATGCTGTCGTGGCCCCCGAAAACGTTTTTTTGCGGTCCCCAGTCCAGACGAACTTTTGCTCTTGTGAAAGTTCTACTCGTACTACGTGTATTGACCTCTATTCGAACTTAAAGGGCTGCATGCAGTCTGTCCTGGGATGCCGCTTTAAATCCGTGTCAGGCCTCACAGTAAGACGTGGTATAAATGCATCGCTATTATCAAAGAGACGTCGGAAGTACAGGCGGGTGTCCGAATACTAAAGAGTTGGTCTTGTTTTGCTTCCACGCTGGGAACACCGGGGGGAAAAACGAGTCAAACACAAGCTTCCCAGGTTATAGAGTAGAGGCCGAAACTTCCCCCGCCCAACCACGCGCCCATCAGCCCACTTCCCCCAACGCCACCACCCGGCCACCCACCACGTCGTCACCCTTCCACAACATTTCCTCTCGTGGAAGGTTCTCGTGTCAACTTCGTCGACTAAAAAAAAACAGCCGCAGAGCGAAAGCACACGCGACGCCGGCGATTGACCAACATCCCCCCCCCCTCGCCGCCCGCCCGCCTGCCCGCCCCCCCTGTATCCCTTTTTTCGCCCTTCCCCCCTGCCTGGTCCGGACGCGTTCACGTCGCACCGATATACATCGCAGGATCGTAGCGCGGTATTCCCCGCCTCGAGCACGCCTTCCACGGGGTACGAGTCCCGGCGACGGGCCGGGGCTCGGCGCGGGGGCGACCTGCGCGGTGTTTCGCCTCCTTTGCCGCTACGGGCTCCACGTTCTGGCGGCGGAGGTTACGGGGTTGAATGCTGCCGGGAGTGACGGGGCCGAGGCTCGATCGGCGGATGTGTTTATGCGCAGGTACGTACGTATGTGGACGATGATATACCCTCATACACGGGATGTAATTACATCCTGCATGAGGACATATGAAACCCGTACGTAGGTACGCGCGATCGAAGTATTACACTCAGCTATTAACACTCAGCTATTAATAGCAAAGATGAGTTTCGATCAAATCCTCGATCTCAGTTGTTGTTGTTGTTGTTGTTGTTGTTGTTGTTGTTGTTGTTGTTGTTGTTTTTTTATTTTTATATATCGTACATGTTCACTGCTGTTTTGCGAAGAGAACGGGACAGGGGTGGTTGGGTGATGACTTGTTTCATGTACGTACCCTGGTGTGGTTCATGTTCGCGATGTTTTGGTTTATATCTGTTTGTTGGCCCGCGTGATCCCGTTTGTGGCTAAGGGCCTTCGTCCAAAACGGAGCGTTTTGACGCTAAAAACAAAAACCTAAAAACAAAAAAGCGAAGATGAGATATATAGGAAGATACAACTCCCTCTGATTGGCGAAACAGCCAAAATGAGGTAGGCCCAGGAGACCGCGATGGGTTATTTTTGCTTTTCGTTTTTTTGTAAACTAAACCGAAAAACCAAAAAGCGAAGAACGAACAGCCCAGCGAGAAGCGACATCATGGCGACAACCGCAGCTACGAACGCCCGTAGACTGGACAGCCAGAAGACAGAGAGCAGACAATGCGCGTGAACAACATGCCGCTGGTGCCAGTCAATGCAGTTTTCAACGCCGCAGCCTAAACCGTGGCTCATGGGCCCGTCCTAACCGAACTGCGTGCTGCTGTACATTAAAAAAATGCGTCTGTTGTGGCAAGCTGTGAAACGTTGTGCAAAGCACCCGTACTTTATCCAGCGCAGATCTCGCGCTCCAGAATACCGGTACCATTGCCGCAGCAGACCACGGCCGGCTAGCCATGTGGGCACACTCCCCTCTTTTTTCGGGGCTGGGCGCCGCCTCTACCGCAGCTGGATGGTGCATCATCACAGCTGGTGCTCCACCTTGACCGTTGGGCTCGTTTTCGTGTTTGATTTTCGCTTAATGTTTCTCGCGCGTTTTCTGCGTTTGTACACCATCTCCGTTTTGTTTTCCTCGGGAAAAAGAGAAGTTTGTTCGTTTTTCGCTTTCGCTTTCGCTTTTGGTTTTAGGTTTTGTTTTTTCCCCGTTTGGACGGGGCCCTAATCGCGCTGCTTCTTCTTTTTTTTTGTGGGGCGGGGGTTCGTTGGTTTCCCTCCGCCCCCCCACCCTCCCCCCCGATTACACACCTCTTGTTTCGAGAAAGAGCTGTGATGTGCAAATATTTCGTTTTTTTTTTGAGCGCACTACGAACTCAGGCCGATCGTGGATCCTGTACGTAGCGGGGATTCAAAGAATGACAAGGCTGAAATGACATCCCGGCCGCTAATATGCACAAGCCGAAGAAAATAGATTTGGGTCACTAGAAGCGGCCTCGGCGAACGCAGTATCGGTCGGACAAAAAAAACGTGGCTTGTTGGTATATGATAGAGAGAAAATGGGTATATGCTTACGTACGTATGTCGGGGACCTAGGCCGGAATGGAATTTACGACGAGTATAAGAGACGAGGACGCCAAGTCTTCGCGGGAAAGGAAGGGAGTCAACGTGTACGCCAGCAAACTAACAGTCCGTGAGCGTGCATCACCTATATACCTACTACGTGCCTGCCTGTTTTTCTCACCAGACGACCGTGGATCTCGCCCCTGGAGCGGAGTCACTGCGCCGCCAAGCTCAACCTTCCGCTGACGGCTATGGTCGAGGGGATCGGCGACGACCCTGCGCTCGCGGACACTTCGGGAGATCCCGATGCTATGACATCAGCGCTGCTACCGGCGGTCGACAGTCGGTATGATTTGCAGGAATGCTTTGTTTTTGGTATGCGCTTGTCATTTTTTTTTATCCCGTGTGTGTTTTTTTGGGGGGGGGGTTCGCTTGTGGGATGGGAGGCGTGGTGGGCATGCATGCACGCATGCGCTGGGCATAAACTTCAAAATCTTCGAACTCAGTGGGGGGAAAAAAGATGCCTGCTCTTTTGTGGGATGCTGTGAAACTGTATTGATTGATATTGTGTTTGGTTCCTGTTGGTGCGGACAGGATGATGACGACGCGTTGCTCAGACGAGAGCAGACGGGTGTTTTTTTGTTTGTCGTCGTACATATACTGTATACCAAGTGATTGTTTAGACAGAAGAGTGCCCCTTAACCTCTTAAGAACTGGTCCCCCATATTTGGGGACAAGATACTTAGAATTAGTGTGGGATATTTTTTCAGTTCTGACTGGGTTAATTGAGGCGTTTTGGCCACCCCAAGGCTGTCTCTTAATTTCTCCCCTTCGTCCGTCGCGTGCTATTTGCGCAAACCCTGTCTCCATCGTCCCTGCATTACCACCACCACCACCACCACCTACACAACCATCACCACCACCACCTACACAACCATCACACCACTACCGCTGCCACCACCACCACCACCACCACCATCACCACCACCACCACCACCACCACCACCACCACCACCACCACCATGGCCACCTATGACTCACACCGCCACCGTCGACGCTTACGGCGACGATCAATGACGAAAACCCCCCGACAATAACCGACGACCACCACCATCAATACCGCGCGGTGATGACACATTCAACCATGGCTGATATGATATACCTATGTATACGAATATATTGTAATATGTATATACCTATATATTGCAATATATATATACCTATACATATTGTAATATATACCTTTATATATTGTACGGCTTTTAACGACAACACCAAACAACGAGAAGGCTCTCTCGGATCGCGCTGCTCCTCGCGGAACAAAGCGACCGCCTCGGCCTCCACGACGACGCCGCGCGCCTGTTCGACCTCTCCGGGCACGACGACCGACTGGCCGCGTATCTTAACGGTCGTATCCAAGCCATATCCAACCTTGACCGGGAATCGGCCACCGTCGACGAGGTGGAGGAGCTTGCCGCCGCCAAAGAACGGCTGAGAGCTTTGGCGTCTGCCAGAGAAGCGGCGGGGCTAGCCGGGAGTGGAGCGGACAAGGGGACGGGGGAGGGGGAAGCGGCGGCGTACGCGGATCTGTTCCGACGTGCGTCTTTGCTAGCTGGCGTTTCGCGGCTCCCTCAGGTATTATACAGGCGTTTAGGGGAGAGCGTGGAGGTCGGAGGGGTGGGGGTGAAAACGGTGGGGGGTTACTCGTAGCATTTTCTCGGGGGGTGGTGGTAGTTCGCAAGATCGTCTGGGTAATAGTTCCGCTGGTGGGGTGTCTCTTGTGCATGAGAAGCGAGCGTGTATGTATGTGCGGGTGTCGTGTGAGCGCTGTTGCTGGGGCTGCTGGTGTCTGTACTGTGTCATGTACGTCAGTCAATAGTTGTTCCTTATATAGGCTCTTTAGATTATTAGATATGTATATATACTTCGAAGTATACGTATACGTAAATATTAAACTTGGTGTCAGTTCATTGGGTAGAGTGCAAGGGTTATTTCTCAAGTGTAAAAACAAAACTTATGGCGGTGTTGGCACCGCGCAAGTATAACGCAAGCGCGTCGCGCCTGGAGTAAGGGCAGGAGGAGGGGCACAATCGCAAAAGCACCTCTGTTTTTTTGTCTCATGAACAAAGAGAGAAAGGGATTTCGTGACGTGCAAGTAAGTAAGTAAACACACGGCAACGCTTCCGAACGTGGACCGCGATACTACGTGCCTCATACCAGTTTACCTATCTCGTTTTCACCCCGACACCCAACACGCTGCTCACGGCTGCCCACCTTATTTGCCGGGCGACCTTCCTCCCCCATGTTTTCGTGTCAGAAGGCGCGTTCAGGTGGACTCCAGGGAGAAGCCCTGGAAGCCGCTGGGGGTGGGGCTAAATGGGACGAGATTATCAAGGATGCGAAGCCCGCAGCGCTAGGATTGGGGGGGGGTGGCGGAAGCGTTGGTGGTGGTGGGGGGGGCGAAGGACCTCCTTCGTCCAGCCTTCGTCCGCTTGCGCTGCACTGCGCGGAGCAGTGGACGGGAAGGGCCCGGCCTGAGTGCTTGGAGGTGATTTTTATATTGTGATGTCCTCGGCGTCAGGGTTTGTGTGTCCGCGTGTATGATATGATAGCTTGACGTACGAAAAGTTGGTCACGTCGATAAGATAATAATTGTGGTTCTCATCGTCTCGTAAGCTTTGGAGGGGGGCCGGATTGCCTGCCCCCTGCCTGCGACGACCCTAAAATAATGCGCATAACTACAACCTGGCTTGCGTTGATTGTTGATGGACGTTTGTTTTTGCAAGGGGGAATGTTGTAAACCCTTTTGCGGGTGGCAGAAGGGAATAACTGACTGACGACAAGCGAATGCCGAAATGTATACAGCATCGGCCGCTGCTTGCTTGGGGCGGGCATTGATTAAAAAAAACTGGTGTCACGAAACTGCAAAGCAAGGAGTTCGCACGACGTCACGGGCGGGGCGACACGAGTGCCCTACTCGCCCTGCTTGCTGCTGTTGCTGCTGCGCACTCACACTGTACTACCAGTAGACGATGCAATGGTTGATAAGACCAAGCTTATATATACATATTACAAAAACAACAGCTGTGAGATCGAGGATATACCAGGTACCTGACGCATTTCTACGCCTAGTGCGATAGGGGGTACATACGAAACACCTCCTTTTCCCCCTCCTCGCTCGAGGAGCTCCCGTCCATATTTTTTTTGTATTTTGTACCTTACACCTCACCCCAAAACCGACTTTTTTTTTTCTAGAGAAGGTGTGTTCGGCTTGAAGCCGGTGAACAAGTCGATCCCATGGGCCTAGGAGTGGGTGTTTCCAGGCATAGTTTTGTGCTGCACACACACAAATGGAGTGTTATACTGGTGTAGTGCCTCGGTTGAGGGGTATACTAATAGTAAGTAATAGTCAGAAATAGTCAGTAATAGCCAGTAATAGTCAGTAATAGTCAAGACAGAAGAAAAATCGGCCAAAAATTGCTGTTGCTATCCCTATCGTGCATACCTGGTGTATAGCACGCGTCACCTGGTGGTTGTTTTTGTCGCTATCTCTGCATCCCGAAAACAAGGTTGAACACAATTTTGGTGATCACCTCTCCCCCATCTGCCCGCCGCCCCCTTCCCCCCGCCCCCCGGCCGCCGCCTCGAAGGTCAGCGCCGGTGCGGGGGGATCAATCTTCGCAACGGCCTTGCGTCGACCAGTTCTCCTCACGGCATCATCATCATCATCCCGTTCCGTCACGGGCACGGCGGCCTCGACTGACTTTGAGGCGCTGGCAGCGGTGGGCAGCGGCAGCGGCAGCCGTGGCAACGGCAGCAGCGCTAACTATGGCTTAGAGTCGCCAGCGCCTTCGGGAGCAGGCGCGGCATCACCGGTGCCGTTGTCGGCAGCGGCGGCGGCGGCGGCGGCAGTGTCGACGGCAGCAGCGGCGACCGCGTCAGATCCGGCAGGCGTTTTCTCGACGGCTACATCATCGGTTGGGGTAGACCCAGCTATTATTGATGCCTCCGGGAGCGTTGAAGGGGGTGTTGACGCTGTTGCCGGCGTCGGTAAGACTGAGGTGGTCGAGCAGCCTTGGGTGGCGGTGGGAGGGTCTTGGCGGGACGAGGATAACGTGTGCGGGTACTGGAGGTTCAGCGAGGGGGCCGACGTTGAGCACCGCTTGGAAGGCGAACAGAAGGTGACCGGGTGGAGTAGAGTGGGTTGTGCTCACGAATTTATCATAATAATATGTTGGTGCCATTTTGTTTGTTTTTGTTTAGTTTTGTTTGAATCCTCCAGCTGATGGGTAAAATGGGTAAGAAGGCCATGTAGCACCACCACACTTCCACGTATGTACATACCCCGCCGGTGTTAAATTTGTTTCGTCGTGTGTTGGCTTAATTTTGTTGTACAGCAGTAGTAGTGCCCAGCGGTGGTGCCGAATTGTCCACTCGAAAGCCCCGCCTTACCTGCGTGCGATCACTTTCAGAAGGAACGTGGTACAGTGATTTTTACACTCATCATCACGTGTTACGAACGAATGAAGACAGGTACTACTTTGGTCGCTGTCAGACAGCAATAAATAAGTAGTAAATGCAGAGTGTTATTTTTTCTTCTTGTTCACTTTCGACGTTTTTGTTTTTATGTTCTGTTTTTTTGTCTTTTCGCTCCCTTCACTGCCCTCTGTTGTCTATTTGGGTAGGGGGCCCACCGGGACTTTTCCCCCCCTGTGGTGGTCTCGTTCGCCGCCTCCCGCGAGGGAAACCCCACACAACAAACGGTATGCCCCGCACGGCGCGTACGTTGTTGCAATACCGCTGTCCTGCACTGAAAACTGAAAGTGGAATGCCACGAGGCGTGATCCGAAGCACGAACTTCTGTGAGAGGGTTATGCTACCACCATGGGCTGGCGCAATCAGGGGTCCACTCGAGCGTGTCAAGCAACACGCTTCTCTTGTGCCATCATCAGCGACCGAGGGCCTTATGGAACAGCCTGTTGTGTTTGTCATGGTGTTTTTTTTTTTTTCAAAGCCAGATGAACGATATCAGTTTACCTGTCCGCAAAAACGTGGATATACTTTTTGACGCACACCAGGTGGAAATCCGAGACTTGAGCAAGTTCGGGTCGGCCGCGGTTGTAAGAGGACGCGGGGTGCGTTTCGAAGACACGACGTCTCCGGTCGACCCGGGCGACAAAGGAAAGGTGGCGGAAGCCGTGGACGTCTGCTACCCTGATGAGGTGCGTGCGTGCTTGATTGACATGACACGAACATATTTTTTACAGCGAGAACATCCCAGCGAGAGATTACAGGGAAGGCACGTAAAAACATACCAGGTATATATATATACTTCGTATATATATGCAGAGGATACCAAGATGCCGCTGCGCCCACCCATCCACGAGGGCCACGCCTACGCCGGGACAGTGTGCCTGCGCCAGCTCCCGGACCGACCGACCGACCCCCCGGCCCCGACCCCCGCTCGCCTCCCAACATACACAGGAAACCCGGCCCTCCTCCGGTGACGACGATGCTTCTACCGCTGACAAACCCGGCCCTGGCAGTTACAGCCGAGGGGTCTTCGTGAGGGCGGCGAGGGGGTCGAGCGTCGATGTGGGGTTGTTCCACGACGATCAGAGACGCAGCGTGGCGACGGTGGAGGCCTGGGTCAACGCTGGAGAGAAGGTGGGTTGGGGGTGGGGTGGGGTGGTGGAAGTGTGGTGGGGCGGCAGGCGGGTGGGGAGGCCGTGGGCGGGGTGGGGTGGGGTGGGGTGGGGTGAGTGGGTGGGTGGGTGGGTGGGTGGGTAGGTAGGGTGGGTGGGTAGGTGGATAGATGGGTAGGTGGATGGGTGGGCGACCATATGTGTTCCTCGCTCGGGTTTTACTTGGGAGTGGATAGGTGGCCTTTCGGCTGAATGTGCGGTCTTTCATCCGCTCGTTTGTTTGGTGGAGTTCATGCCCCCCTTCGCCCTACATGGCGAATGCCGCAAGAGATGATAAAAGTGTATACTGCTGTAGACGGTGTGAAGCAGTGCTACGTGTAATGTTTGCGTTTTTGTGAGAACGGGAAACCGTGTTTCCCTTTCTTACTGCACATCAGGACCATCAGGTCTCAATGTTATACCTGCGTTCTTCGCTTTCAATTTGGCCATGGTTCGACACTGCTTGATTTCATTCTTGCTCTTCTTTATTTCTTCGTTTTTTTAATTCGTCACGTTTCGTCGTTTTTTTACACTTGCCTATTTTTTTTCTTCTTGTAACAGCCACCTGCCGACACAGGCAGCGGTCCGGCGGGAGCCACCGAAGGTGTCGGCGACAAAAGTTCTCCATCGTCACGACGGTTTCAGCAGGAGTTCCACGTGCTGGCGTGCCGCGTATCGGCATCGGGGGAACACGTTTGGTCGTTGGTGGTCGAGAACAACGGTCAGGTGCATATACCATACCTCCCCAATGCTGTGGTTAGGTAGACGGGAATATATATGTGTGCGCGTTGCGTGATCATAATCCGTCGAGCAGTGCAAAAATTTTCGTTTTCTTCTGTTTTCACGGAGCAGTGCAATTTGTTTTTTTCATGTTTTTTTTTTGCTTTTCGCGACCCGGGTAGAATGTGTTTTTTTATGTCTCGCGGGGGCGGGGGGGCGAGGGGGGGGGGGGGGGGGGGGGTGGGTCTCTGCGCTCCTACCTGAACCACGGCCGTTTTTGACGAATCACGAGGGGCGCATCTCGGCGACGGATGTGAGAGGACAACAAATTGGATGACGAACCTGCCGAGTTTTTTCCTTTAGGGCATTTTCTTTGCAGCTGGTCAGCAATTAACGCACCATTATTTGTTCAGAAATCGTGTACATACATATACATACATACGACAAACTCCATACAGGTATATACATACGAGGTACTGTTTTTGTTTTCTTCCAGACACCCCCCTCTGCCTTTTGGTGGATTCTGCGCCGCTACAGCCACATGCCTCTCTCTACGTATATACGAAGAGTTTTTGTTTTTGTTTAGTTGTTTGTTCATGGTGCAGCGGACGGCAGGTATTACATTAGCCATTGCTGCGAACCATCTCCGAAACCGCTTGGAAGTTTTTGCGCTTCTCTTTTTTACCATCGTACGCAAGTCGCAGCTTCTCCGGGTACCGTGCACATTTTGAGTATCTGTGAGATTTTGTTTGTTTTGTATCCCTGTGATCAGTCAGTCGTCCCGGTCGGTGAAAGTAACGTCGAGGCACGCGCGGCGATTCAAGGCCCTGTTCTGTTTTCCCCAGGCTGGCACGAAAACAGTGACTGCTGCCATTTTGTTTTTACCGTTTTTGTATGCCTTTGGGAACTCAAACAACGCTTCACACCCCGGACAAGTCATGAGCTGTATCGTACAGATCATCGATCTCCAGCTAATGATTTAGATCTTTCCAGGAAAATTATTTCCTGATCTGTATGATCTGTATGATCTGTATGATCTAGCTCATGTTGCGGGGTGGGAGCCGTATAATCCGCCTTTTATCTATCTGCGTAGCGCATGTTTCCTGGGTTGGATCTGTACTATGCAAGATATTGCACAACCTCTCACAGCGCCAGGTGAGGAGCTAGATTATCTGTAGATCAATGGTCTATCTGTAGATCATGAGCTGTATGATCTGTGCGAGGTGTGCAACGTTTTGATTACTATATGGGCCAATTACATCGCAAGAAAAGTACCTTAGATTGCCACCGTTACCGTCTTGAATTATGGACTTTGAGGTCCAAACAAATCTATTATGGTTAATGTTGTAGTCACTACAGTACATACGCCCCGAGTATTCTGGGTAGTACCTTATTTTGGATAACGGACAAAAATATCAAATGTGCGGCGAGATTACGAGATTTTTCCTACTTATGATACAAGAGCCCTGATACGCATCATTCCAACGTATATTGTGTGCCGAAACGCAGCTTGCTTTTATCCCTGGACCGGGAGGGAGACGTGATCTGGGACCAGGATACGTCAACCCTAGCGCCAGAGACAAAGAGGGAAAGGGCGGCAGCAGCAGCAGCAGCGCAAGGATAGGCGCACTGAAAGCGGCTGTCTACTCCGAGGTGAACAGCCGGTCAATGCCCATCATGGTGGCGTGTTTTGTTTTCGGGGGAAGAGCGGGGGAGGGGAGTGCGTGGTGTTTTTTTTCACAGGGATGGATTGGCAGATGGATTTTGTCTTCCCCTGTCGCGCATTGGTTGTCGCCCCTGTGGTTTATATGGGGCGCATACACGTCATACATACATACATACTACCTGGTGCCTGTTAACATAGAGCCCTACTGAGATGCATAATTTGTCATGCGCTATACTCTCTCCCTGTATTCCGCCCCTCTCCCTCGCCAGTGTCTACCCGATAAAATAAATTGACTTGATGTAAAATATACCTGGGGAGAAAACCATTTGGTACCCTGGTGCGTAGAAAAATGTATGAATGACGCTCTCGCCCTTTTTTTCCCGTGAAAGTTTTGCGCCGGGGAATATATATAGCCATTGAGCGCGGAAAAAGGCTGAGCGACTACCTTAGGGTGGCCGCGCGTGAGAGCTACTGCACCCGCGCCAACCAGCCGCACGCACACCTACCCACCACTTTTTGCCGACAGGCTGGGGCATTTTCGTGGGACAAGTGGACGCATGTCGCGGTGTCGATGGACACCTCTCGGGACGAGAGCTCGGCTGAAGTCAGACTGTTTTTGGACGGCCACAGGGTGGGGTCGGGAGTCTGCAGGTTTAACAAGGTCAGTCAGTATTTAGAGAGCGTGAGTACGTAGTGCAGGCAAGCCTCAAAAGTCAAACCTTCGTTTTGTTGATCGAAACGACTGATTTGAAGGGCAAGTCAACTTTTTTGTTGAATCGTTACATTGGTGGGAAATGGTTTTTTTTATCAGTCAACTTATTTACAAGAGATCGGCAGTCAACTACTACTGTTGTAACCATTGCACTGATCGAATGGTTTGTCATCAGTCACTTAACTCTTACAACTGATATCAGTCAGGCACTCGTTTACAACTGATCGGCAGTCAACTACTGTTGTAATCGGTACACTGATCGATTTGTTTTATCATCAGCCGTTTAACTCTTACAACTGATATCAGTCAGGCACTCATCTACAACTGATCGGCAGTCGACTATTACCTTCTTGGACGTAAGGGCCCGTTTTAACGAAGAAGAAAAAAAATCATTTTGGAAAAATATATATTCAAGTCAGCTTTTCATTGGTCAACACACGCACCAGCACCAAATATTAGGATCTTGGGGCATAATATTTGGTGCTGGTGCGTGTGTTGACCAATGAAAAGCGAATTTGAATTTTATTTTCTCCAAATTGAATTTATTTTATACTCGTTAATTCGGGCCCTAAGAAGCGACCCTAGGGAATAACTATTTCGCTTTCTGTTTTCCCCCCCGTTATTTCCGGGGGTGGTATCTGTAAGAGAAGGGTGGCATCTTACGTTAAATACGGTACCGTATTCGTTACGTCGATAGAATGGCGTGTCAAGTCATTCGATTTTCGACTATTAATAGTCGACCGATCGAAAAGGCCTGCATATACTGTACGTAATAAAAGGCAATGAACTTGTGTTGTAACAGCAAGCACCGTTGAAATCAATGGCAATGATCAGGCTGGCCACCTTCCACCGACCGAACCGAACCGAACCAAACCTAACCAAACAATCAATCGATCAATCTACCGACCAACCAAAATTGTACAACACACATCAACCACGATCATCAGCGGCCACAGCCTGCTCGCGAGCACGTATATACCAGGTACGTAGCGAAGCACGCACGTTTTGTGTGTGTGTGATTGTTTTTTTTTTTAAGATTGCTGTAATTTGTCATTAATTCATTAATTCCCCCTTCCCTTCCTCTGTGTGTCATCTGTACCACCCTCTCAGGTCCGGCAGTTCTGCCTATCGGAGACGTGGATGGTTCTCGGTCCGGATCTGGTAGGCTGGAAGCTGACCGAGGCTAGGGTGTGGGCTATGCTGCGCGATGAAGAAGCTTTGCAGGCGAGGAAAAATGTGTACGTAAAGCCCGTCCGTCCGCGTGTCAAAAGTTAGCCGTGTGCGTCATCTGTCTGTACCAATGTTTTCGTCCCCCACGTTATGTTATCAGGTTAGCTTGATGCCTGGTACGTCTTACTCTTATGATTCTTATGATATTTCATACGTACTTCGTACGTACCTGGTACCCGTTGATGCCGTCGTGCATACGAGTCTGATCGTAAAAAATTACCGATAAGGCATACCAGGTACCAGGTATACATTTTGACGTTTTGTGGCCATCTAAATGTACATTTTATGTCTACAACGATCAGACTGGTACGAAGTATGATATTGTGACCAGTTTCTTTTTTCAAATCGTATCTGGTACGATTACTTGATATTTTCACCGCCGCGCTGTTTGATTTTGATTTTTCCAGGACTGGAAGGATAACTCCCTTTCCCTTGCGGAGGCGAAGAAAGCAAGGCTCATCATCCGCGCCGTCTCTAGGTCCAAAATGTTGGCTTCCACCCCCGGAGGAGCTGCAGGCCAGATGTCTGGACGGCTTGCCCCACCCCCTGGCTCCGGCCCCGGATCCTCAACGAGACCAAGGTACAGTAGAAGCTTCGTACTGCATTGTTGTTTTTCGTATACGTTTACGTTTTTGTTTGGTTTTTCAAGATTTCAGGACTCAAGAGAGTACGCGTACTCGTATATAGTTCCATCTAGTTTTTGGTTGGTGCTAAAGTTGGTGTTGGTGTTGGTATTGATGCTGATATTGATGATGTTGATATTGATGATGTTGATGTTGATGTTGATGATGGTGATATTGATTGTGTTGGTGCTGACGTCGATGTTCAGGTTTGCTTGCAGACTTCCTTCACTGCCACAGCAGTAACTTCTGTCGGCACTATCTATCATCGTCCGTAAAATATATGTACTCTATAAATGCCGGCCATGCGTTGTCGTCCCATAAGCTGACAAACTAAACTATAGTCGTGCTGCTGCCAGCAAAAAGTGAAAAGCTAAAAGCTAAAAGCTATTTCGAAGAGCTGTCTAACGGTCCACTCACAACTAACGACCGACCCAGGTCTACGTAATGCTATAGGTACACATATATATACAGTCCAGACCCCTTCGCGAACGGTTTCGTGCAGACACCACCGACCGTTACGGTTCGTGTATACGCTTGACTTTTCTCTTGGGGGGCATTTTTTTCCCCGCCACATGTTCCGTCCGCCCTTCCGTCGCCACGTTGAACAGGCGCGGTGGGGGTCTAGGTCTGGCCCCTCCCCCCGGAGACCTGAAGATCACGAAAGCAGAGATCTTGACGCCACCGGGGACAAGTGGATCGGCAACCCGGCCTCAAGACCGCCGCATTGCGCGCCCGGGAGCGCGGACGCTGACTCCGGTGGGGTCAAGGTGAGCGTAAATCGCGTTACCCATTCTCTATATACGCGCAAGGGAAGCTTGAGCAGGGGGTGAGTTGGGTGGGTGGGTGGGTGGGTGGGTGGGTGTGCGGTGCGATCGGGCGGGACTGGGATCGAGAGCCCTTTGATATTGGTTTTGATATCACGAGTACTTTCTGCAGACAAGAAAAGCAGACATATATTCTACCCTCGCGTATCTCTCGTGAAAGAAAGGAGTACGTACGTAGTAGGCGTGGAGTCAGATTAAAAAAAAAATCGTACTCGTACTTGAGTATAAAATAAAAAATAAAAGGTCACCTCAGCTGTGAGATGGTGATTTTTTTTGTCGAAGCTGAGCTTTGCACGCAGCTTGCAAAGTTGAGTTTCAACCATTGAAGTGGTCGTACTCACAGCTTACTACGTGTTTTTTTCCAATTTGATCAAAAAAATATGCATGTTGTGATGCTTCGATGAGCGCGTGCTACGGATTGTGTTAAGACACTCATGAAGGATACAGAAATAATTATTATAACTATGATTTCGTCTGGAATGGACGGTCGCCACCTTAGCGGGCTGTTCGCTATTGATATATATATAGATATATAAATATAGGTCGGTGGATTGTATCTCCACATCATGTCCCTCTCTTTACACATTACGCTTTGTCGTTTTTGTGTCATACCTCCATGAACCCAACGCAAACTCACAGCCGAGACCCAAGGAAAGCGGAAATGGCCGCCAGGCGTCTACCTTCAGGGTCGGCGGGCACGACTCTGAGAATTTCGCGACCGCCGTCGTCATCGTCCCGAACGGCCCTCTCCACGCCTTCGGCTGCCGGTTCCCCGGCGTCCTTGTCTTCGTTCGCGTCGTTTTCTTCCACGCCAAGCAGAGTCGGCGGTGGCGGCGGCGGCGGCGGCGGCGACGGCAGTGGCATAACCGGGGCTGCTGCGATGCAAACAGGTATGGAAGACGCGGTGGCTGCTGCATTCAACAAGACGACGAGGACGGCGCCGGCGTTGTCTCCGGCACAACAAGCGGTGGTGTCGACGAGCGCACCGCCGCCAGCAGCAGCAGCAGCAGCAGCAGCAGCAGCAAAAGAAGCGGCAGAACCGACGACGTTTGGTTTTGCGTCCTTTCCTGGAGGAGGAGGAGGAGGACCAGGAGTAGGAGGACAAGCGGGAGGACCAGGAGCAGGAGAAGGGGGGGCAGGGGAAGGAGAAGGAGGAGGAGGAAGGGGGGGAGGAGAGGGCGGAGGAGGAGGAGGAGGAGGAGGAGGAGGAAGAAGGCACTTTTCCGGCTACCCTGTCTCTGCTGTGGCGTTGGCGTCGCCGACAAACTCCGAGGTATCATCGGTCGCGACACCGACACCGTCCTCGTGGGCTGCGTTTGGAGACGACCAGCCTGCGGCGTCTTCAACAGCAACAACAGCGGCGGCGGTGGCGGCGGCGGCAGCGGGAGCGGCGGCAGCGGCTGCCGCCGCGGCGACGGCAACACAAGTCGGCGCTGGGAGGTACTACACGTCGCAGTGGGGGAAAGGAGGGCAACCCGCCGGCGGCAAAGACTCGACTACACCGAAAAAATCTGCGGGTGCGCCCGTTCAAGGGGGTGCGGGGGGCAACGATACGGACGACGCGACTGTGTCGGGGGCGCAAGGGGCGATAGTATCGGAGGGGAGGGGTGAGACCGCGCTGCCGCCAGAAACCCCAAACCCGGAGGCGCTCGAGAGCAATGAGCGGCCTGCCGACGAACCATCAACAACCATCATACCCGTCGACGGACAAGACCCTGTTGCGGAATCGACCCGCGCGGTTGCTGAAGTTCCTGTTCCTGTTGTGTCGGCCGAAAGCCTTCCCGAGGTGCAACAATCGGTCGCAGCACGAATCAAGAAGCTGAACGAACGGAAAACCGTCACCGACGCACAGCAGATACCGAGTGATGTTATTGACGCCGATGCGAACATTCAGGTGCCGAGCACAGAGCAGCACCAACCTGCTGCTGCTGATGATGATGATGATGATGGTGATGATGGCGAGAGCGGTGACGCTAATGTGCAGACCGACACCGTACCCGCCTGTGCGTCAGACCCCGGTTCGGACCAGCCAGGCTCGCAAAAGGAAAACCACGAAGCACGGGCGCAAGGGTCGAAAAAGCCGTCGTCGCAATTCACCCACCACGCCGTTGTTGGGGGGGAGACCGCGCCTTCTGGAGGGCAGCCGAACGAACCCGATGAAGTGGTGGTGGCCGTTTCCGAAGCTAACGAAGAGAAGGTGTTGCAAGGAGCTTCGGCGTCGAGCGGTTGCAGTGACGGTGACGACATCATCGAGGGAAGCAGGCGACATAGCCAGGGGGAAGCAGGCGACGTAACATCGGCCGCGGACTCAGCCGCGCTCACGGACCCGCCCGCGGGGCTTACGGGCGCGGCAGAGTTGACAGCCGCGTCTCCTTCGGCTGTTGTCGGCTCCGAGAGACAAGCGGAAGCCAGCTGCGCCGTCGTTGGCGGCGCTAACGGTGGCGGTGTCCACGGCGGAGGTGTTGCGGTGGCGCCCTTGTCGGCCGCCGTGTCGTCGAGCGCGGGACCGGGTCGAAGCGACGAGCCGACACCGACACTGCTGACACCGCCAGGCGCCGCCCAGGAAAAGCACGAGAAAAACACCATCATCGCGCCGGAGAGAACGGAGGGTACAGAAGTGCCGGCGGCAGCCAGTCACGAAAACGTTATCCGTGTTGAGTCCAGCGGCCCTACTGTCGTCTTGGCGGGGCCTGTGTCGGTGCTGTCGGCGGCAGAGGCGGCGGTGGCCCACGCGAGGTCGCCCATGCTGGGGTCGAACGCTAGGTTTTCAAGCGCGCCGTCGTCGAGAGGGGACATGACCACCGTTGCGGTGGTTGACTTGTGGAATGGAGGCACCACAACGAGGTGAGGTGGAGTACGGGAAGAGCCAAGCCAAGTTTATCTGGCGACACCGCTGTAGCACTTTTTTTTTGTGCACTTGGTGTCGTGTATATGCGCTATGATACAAGGCGCACCTGAATCAGCCGCAGGTGGAGGTGGGAGGGGCAGCCAAGCTATAGATTATGGCGGCACTGCGGCGATTAGTTTTTATGCTTGGTATCGTGTGCACTCTGATACGAGGAGTCCGAATCAGCTTTTTAGACGACTCAGTTCCATAACCTGTCTTTTTTATTATACAGGCATTTGTTTTTTTGTTGTTTCGCCGTACGAATACTCGCTTTTGTTTCGTCTACGTATGCAAAGCGTTTGAGATAAAGCAGTAGTGTCCGTTACAAGTGACTGTTGATACACTTACACATTAACAGGAGTTTTCCAGACCCCCGCCCTAAGTACTACCGTATTTTCGGACAGCCACGAAATGTACCGTACGCCGATTGAGGCAATCGTCTACTATCACATGTGTTCGCCTTAAGCCCGGCGCGAAAAACAGTATTTTTCCGTGGAAAGACACAAGGTGACTGGCACTCAATGACCTACCATACGTACGGTATTACGTTCTTGGTTTGTCACATATGTTGTGTTTGAGTTTTGTTTCCCCCCTTTTTAGACGAAGCTCCCCCTGCGAGATGCTGACGTCATTACGCTCTAGAGCGAGCGACCAATTCACTCTCGAAGCGCGCTGGGGCATGCAAGCTATCTGCGCCCCCCCCAACATGATTTGCTTCTGTTTTCCCTGCTACCCTAATGTTTTGCTGCTGCTTGTTATCTGCTGCCCGCCCTAAACGTTTGCTGCTACTCGTATGTCTTTCGGGCGGTCTTGACTGCTGGTACGCACTTTCATCCGGAAGGTACCCCATCACCTGCCTTAGTTCGATGCTAAGCCCGAGATCGGACGAGCAGGTTATCGCCTTGCTTTCGCAGAGTGGAGTCCAGGTGAGGGCTCTGAAAAGCATGGTGCTGGGATATACCAGGTATACGCTATGACGGCGCTTTGCAAGCGGTAGAAAGCGCGCAGTCGGCGCTGAGTAGAAGAGGTTGGCGTAGAAATAAAAGCAGAGTGAAAAAAATCGGCACATACTCTCTCAAATCTCTCAACGAGCACAGGCGTCGAAGCTGCGGTTTCATACCCAAGAAATTTCGCCTTACAATTCTGCACAAAACCCAAATATCACTCACCGTATTTTGCCTCGGAAGCTGCCTGCAGTGGCGGTTTCATATCCAACATATTCCGCTTCACAATACCAGTACAACACCCAAATATCACTCGTGTAGCATTGACTTGTTTCTTGCGCGCCGAATGCCCTGACTATTTATTATACGAAGACCAAAAAGGGCCAGAACCGTTGCCCTCGCGGTGGCGTCTCCACTACAACGCCTGGGGTGTTTGTTTGGTGTTTCCACATTTTTTCTCTCACGACTTCTGTGCTTTGCCCATGTGTTTTTTTTTTTTGTTCCTTCCGGTTTAAGTTTCGGCAGAGGCATCCTTCTTTGTTTTGGTGTCGCGAAAACTTGTCACTTACCACCCTGACTTTGACCGAAATATAAGGATCATTTACAGTGAATGTTGATATTCAAACTTTTCTTATATTTCCGGTCAGAGTGGTATTTTGTTTTATTTTGTTTTATTCCTCGGGCGGATTGGTAAGCATACCAGGTAAATCATAAGCTGACCAGACTTCCACACATAAAATACGTGGCGTATGTGTCATTTTATGAATTTGTCACGGCGCTCGTCGCGGCTCCCTACTCGATGAATGTGCTTGCGTTGCCGCTGTAGTTACATGCTCCCATGTTTCCACGAAGGACGAGCGATGCCCGTTGTCATAGAGCGCTGCCAAGCAAGAGCGTTGTCGTTTCTATTTTTAGGAGGGCTAGCTGCCTGATCCTTAAACCGAGGCTTCTAGCTCAAATTTTGCAGCAAAAAAAACTGTTTCCGTGGGGTAGCAGACACCGCTTCGTCTAGGGACCCCGTCTTCCCTGTCCTGGTGCCTACGCTGCTTATTATTATCAACTAACGTGTTGAGTTGTCCACGTCGCGCTCATAGATCAAATTACATGTTTTTTTTTTCCACTCTCCTCACGGTAAATTTGTTGTTGCCACGTCGCAAATCTGAGATCTCCGAACTCGCACCCCTAAACGACTATGATAGAAGAGAAGCGCCCTACGTACAGTTTTTTTTTTTTTTTTTTTGTGTTTTTGCTACTTACTTGCCTAAGCCCTAGCGCCTGAGGCACACCGGAAAGGGTTATAAGGCACGCGCAGTAAAGGGCGGCCGCAGGCAAAAACAATACGAGTTAAGGAACGGCTTAAGCCATTTGCCTTAATTGTCGTTTTTTTTCCCTTGAATACCTTACGTGAATGAGGCAAATACCTTCAAAAATGCCTTAGACGTGTAGGAGTGAACGCCTCCCCTGCTACCGCTGCTCCGCTGCCCAGGCCCCTTGCCCTCTACATTTTGACATATTATTGCTCCCGCGGTCAGTTTCTGATTTGATCCGATGCGCTCTTTTGAAAACGGAAAAGAGGTTGAGTTGACTTTTCCACCTGCTGTGTGAAACTGCCTGTGAGTGCCGTCCACAGACAGTGGCAACGCGCTGCTGTCAAATTGATCTTGGTGCTTCATAACTTGATCTTCGTGCTTCAGTAAATACCAACTTGATTATTTGTGATTCATGGCATACCAACTTGATTCTTCGTGCTCCATCCTATACCAACTTGATTCTCCGTGCTTCATCATATACCAAATTTTGTAAGCTTCGTGCTTTCTTTCTCCTGTGCGCTTGGTTGGTTTTCCGCCTTACCGCTCTCCCCTGTCTGCCTGTTTGTCTGTCTGTCTGCGTTTTTTTTTTTTTTTTTTTATCATCCTCCTTCTCCTCCCCCTGGAAGGTGTTTAGCGTGACCCAAAGGATCCGTCGGCGGCACGAGGTGCTCCAGGGCCCCGACGTGAGGTTCTGGAAGTGGATGTCGGACGATGTCATGGCGATCGTGACGAAGACGGTGGGTGGGGGCTTTTTTTTTGTTTTTTTGTAGAGGGCTGCTGTTGAGTTTCGGGTGATAACTTGACTGACTGCTACAATAGTTGTCAGTTGGGTAGCGAGGGCTTGACGGCTATTTGTTAGTAGGGACGCGAGGAGGACTTGACGGCTAGCTATCAGTTGAGTAGCGAGGACTTGACGGCTATGTATTAGCTGGGTGACGAGGTCTTGACGGCTAGTTATTATTTTGATAGCGAGGACTTGACGGCTACTTATTATTTTGATAGCGAGGATTTGACTACTTTTAATAGTTATTAATTGGGCGGCGAGGGCTTGACGGCTAGTTATTAGTTGGGATGGCGAGGACTTGACGGCTAAATTATCAGTGGGGTAGCGAGGACTTGACGGCTAGCTATTAGTTTAGTAGCGAGGGCTTGCCGGCTATTTGTTAGTGGGGTGTCGAGGCAGGACTTGACGACTAGCTGTCCGTTGTTAGTTGCGTGGCGGAGGCGTCACGGCTAGTTAATAGTTGGGTGTCGAGGCAGGACTTGACGGCTAATTATTGTTACGGGGGACCATAGTAAACACTAGTAAATAGGGGGCTTACGGTATGCACAAAAGCCTACATGTTTAGCCATTTTTACTATCAATATTTGGTCCTATTTACTATCGTCTCCCGTAATAGTTACGTAGTGAAGGCTTGACGGCTTGTTATTAGTTGGGTGACAAGGGCTTGACAGCTAGTTACTAGTTGGGTAGCGAGCTCTTGAGGGCTAGGTATTAGTTGGATAGCGAGGTCTTGAGGGCTACCCCCCCCCCCCCCCCTCCCCTTTTGCCCGTCTCGAAAGGGATGCGTGTCAATGGTCAAAATGACTAAGGCAACAAACAAATGAGTACGCCCCCCCCCTCCCCTTCCCGTCTGCCTGGTCGGTGAAAACCCGACATGCTCCGTCCCCGCATTGTAGGCATAGGCATGCGAGGGTCTCATGGCCATACGACTACGGCCATGCATGAGTATCGAGTGCACCCCCCCCCCTCCCGTCTGCTACTGTAAACAAAAAAAAAATATGAAACAAAATGAGCGTTTGCCCCGCTGTCTGGCGGCATGATTGGTTTTCAGGTGGTGCTCAGCTGGGACGTGCGAGGGACTGCAATGCCGAAAACCTTGTTCACGCGGCGGCGACCTTATGACTCGTCCGCTCCCCCTTCGAACCGGGTTTGCACCTACAACTCCACATACGACGGCAGGTGATGGAACGCTCCCTCTCTCTCTCTCTCTCTGTCTCTTTCTCTTTCTTTTTTTTTTCTCTCTCTCTCTGTCTCACTCTCTTTATTTCTCTCTCTCTCTTGGTAAACCGCACGGCGCACATATTTATATGTTGTTCTCCCCCTTTTGCGAAATTAATGAATCCACACTAGCTCAAGCAGTTAATTAATTCACTAATTCCATCCACCCCCATCCACACTACTGTATTATCCAGATCATTGACGAATAAAATACCTTGCTCATCCCCACCTTTGTTGAGGACTGATTGCTTATCGCTTCTCTCTACCCATAATATAGCTTTTTTTTCCAACTCCATGCGGCGCTTTTCGTTACGAGCCGCGCATGTCGCATGTTCATATGTCTCCCCCGAGAAGCGCTACGATAGTGATTTGGGTCCCCGCCGCAAGAGCGAGCACAATGCCGTAACTATCACCCGGGGTGATAAGATTAACACACCCCCTACGACGAATGTGATATTGAAACTGTTTTTTCTTTTTCTCGAACAAAAACGGGGAGAAAGGTGGGTGTAAACGCCGTACGACGCGTCGATGGCGAACGCCTCTTTTGCGAGATTTTTCCCAACGCCACCATTATTTTCGTTTATGCGTGTGTGTCTCCCCCCCCCCTTATGTTGTGAAGAAATTCGGGTCTGAAATTTTTCCTGTGGGGGGGGGGTGTTATTTTTATCACCCTGGGTGATATACATACATAAGGGGTAACCGAGTTTGAGCGGAGCGCAAGCTTGTCGGCGATGCGGTGTATTCAGCCGCCGGTGGTGGTTCCGTAAAAAGCACCCCCCCATGCGGCCATACGTCTACGGCCATGCATGAAAATGAAGTACACCCCCATGCGGTATGCTCCGTCTCGAAAGGGATGCGTGGTCAATGGTCAAATGACTAAGGCAAGCAACAAATGAGTAC